>CABHPR010140459.1:6324-16506 GCA_902168415.1 Peromyscus melanophrys | reverse complement strand
AGAGAGACAGAGAGAGAGACAGAGAGAGAGACAGAGAGAGAGAGAGAGAGATTTAGCCCTCAATAGTAGAGCTAGGAAAAATGATCATTCACAGAAGGAGAAAAAAAAAGTACAAAGTTAAGACAGTCTGAATTTTTTTAAAAAAAAGATGTAGATATATTAATGATGACATTAAAAACTCTCTGGTGGGTAGAATCTATAGCCTCAGTTTTCTAAAATATCCTACAAAAGAGAGAAACTCTACATATACCTTCTGAGGTTAGCATAATAAAGAAGCAAGGGAAAACGTTTCTTCCTAGATCCAAGCTGGTGGAAAAAGAACTGTTCCTGGGCACCAGCATGTTACCTCCTTTGTTTTCCTGCTGTTGATAAGCAGGAGGCATATGCAGGTGGATTTACATATTCAACACAATCATTTCAAATAGGAAAAACTGCTAGCTGTTTAAACTGTGACAATTTTTCATCAAAATGCAGTTCTGAACAGAACAAGGGAAAACTTTCTGGAAAAGAGGTTGCAGAGTTAATGCAGAGGTAAGTTTTCCTCTACAAAATTCTAGCATTCAGACACGAGCATCCACAACCTCACTGGCAAGATGGACTTTTTCTTAACTCTACCTACTTTGTAGCCACAAACTCTTAAGTGGAAACTGTTATCTATCTCAAAGGGAAATATCTCTGAGTCTGTCTCTCTGCATATCTTCAACCTTTTCCTTAACAGCTTTAGCAGCCAGCAGGGGATTAGTTCTTAGATCCAGCCCTATGAATTAAACAGTGGTTGCTATTCTGATCTATTTCATTAAACTTCCATTGAATTGACAGCTTTCAGAGAGGTCTGTAAATGTTATTGAAGAATCCATCAAATTTCACCTCCAACAGAAGAGGAAAATGCTAATGCTTGACTTCCACTCCCAACTTTTCTAAGGACTTATATATTTTCAAGTAAATCATATCTTGAATATCAAATTCACTCTTTGAAACGTGGCTCCTGGGATTGAGGGCACGTCTCAGTAGTGTGGGTACTGCCCTATGTTCAATCCTACCACTGAATAATACTAATGAGCATTTTACATTGACTGCTTATCATGCAAGAGATCTCATTGTACTGTTCATGCTACCATGATCTTGGGAGTAATTCACTGATACTATTTGTGTTTTATGGGTCGATTAAGATGTAGATAGTTTTTAATTATCAAATGCAGTCTATATTTGTTATTAGCTTTTAAGCTACTTCTCACTGTATCAAAGTAGAGGCACCTTCTGAAATCACTGAGAAAGGCTTGAGAAGGCAAGTAAATGTAGGATATAGCTTGTAATCTGAAGCCTTTTGGAACCTGTCCTGAACAGACTAAACTCTTACGTCAGAGTTTATTCAGCTCATTTCTCAAGAGTTGAGATTACATAACTTCTGTATGAAAGTCAGTTCAATGGATGGTAAAATTCTCATAACCCTTTCGTCTTTCCCTTTTTTGTCTTTTCTACTCCCTCTTCCTCTCCCTTTGTTCCTTCATGAAAATTTTGCCAAGCACTTCACAGTGTTCACACATTTATAAAAAGTGTTTGAGACATAATAATATTTTATCTGAAGAACCTTCCAGTGTTCTGTGGCTCTGGGCTCCTGGCATGTTGGCATGGTGTTTGAGGGTGTGATAATACTCTGGGAGGATGATGTGTTCTGCAAACACTCTGACCCTCAGAGAACGAAGCTAGTGAAGATGTTTTTCAGCTTATTATGAACTTGCTTTAATTAAAGTAGATTAACTATGACTCAAAGAAATTTGCATCACATATGTAAGTATGCTTTGCAGTCACTGTGAATTATCACTGCTGTTTCAGACACTGTATGGAAATTTTCCTTAAACTCCAACGTCAGGATAATGATCTGCCTCTTATCTTACAAAAATAACAATGGTAAAATTTACTCTTTTCTGTGGTAGAAGAATCTCAGTCTTTTGGTTTGTTACATATTTAAGCCTTAGAGTAACTTCAATGTTTTATTTTTAACACAAATTATGCCTATTTATTTCTCTTTGATTTTTTTCATATATATATATATTATACATCTTAAGATTATTATTTAAGTAAGGCAAAATATTTACCTTTTCATTTATTTTTAGTTTTTAAATATTTCTGTTAATTCTTGGAGAGTTTCGTATAATATGTCTTTAATCATATTGATCCTCCACTTCTCCCAATACCACCTCCCAGATCTAGCCCTAACCCTCAACTTCATGTCTTCTCTTTTTATTAAATAACACATAGCATCCAATTTATTCTGCCCTTACATCCCTCTGTGTGAGAGACTTTTCACTGGAGCAGGGCTGACATATCAGGGGCCACACCATTAAAGAAAACTGCTACTTTACCTCCCAGAAACCATTAAATATCACTAGTGCCTCAGTTATGATTGGAAGCTCATGAACACCATCACCCTATGCTAGAATGCTGACCGGATGTGTCTTGTGTGGGTCTTATGCAGACAACCACAGCTGCAGTGAGTTTATGAGAGGAATCATCCTGACAGTCCCAGAAGATAGTTTTCTCTGGTCTTCCTGCCTCCTGTCTCTTTCACCCTTCCTCTGCAATGATCCCTGAACCTTTGAAGTGTGTAATGATGATGTCTAATTTTTGGCCAGATGTACAGTACTTATCATATCTTTCTACATATAGAGCAGGCCTTAGATCTAATCAGAATGACACTGACCAGACTCCTAGCACAGTTAATTATTGCACTTCACAGGTTCACAGCTTGTGCAAGACTTTGATGACTTTTCCTCCCAGCAGTCTACATGGCAACTCCCAAAACTATGAAAGCTAGCCAGCAGTGAAGAGCTTTCTGATAAGTAATGACTTGATTTATATACATCCTATAACAACATGTGTAGTGTCAAGATTATGCAGACAAAGGAAAAGAAATGCTGTCAAAGATGTGAAGAATGGAGATTCTTCATATACAGTTGGATGGAGTGCATCTTGGTATTGCTAGCCAAAATCAGTATATCAGTTCCTCAGAAAATTAGACATAGATCTATCATATGACCCAATTGTGGCACTGCTGGATATACTCAGGGACTCTATTTCCAACCATAGAAATGTATTTTCATTGATGTTCATAGCTACTCTATTCACAATAGCTACTGTCAGTTGGAGCTTCCTTCTCACCCTGTAAGATTCAAAAGCCCACACCCCCACCCCCAACAACTATGCCTGCTTAGAGAGTCTCTGAACAAAGGAAAGATGCCAAAAAGCCCAGTTCTGCCTTCTTAGCAGCTATTGCATCTTCCTCCCCTAAAATTGCCAGCTGCTGAAGTCCCTCCCCAAGTGCTCAGCTTTTGACCATACACACACACAAACCCAGATTGTGGTGGACACATCATCACCCCTTACCGACAATTTATATAAATCTCCTTGCTTTAGTTCTAGTGTGAGACTTCTTTGGCCTCAATCTCTGGGACAGGAAAACCAGCCTGGGAGTTGCTTATTGTTTTCAATTCAGCTTGATCTGGCTCACTGCATTAACAGAGAAACTTATTATCTGGAGGGGACTGGCAGAAAAAATATTATCTTGGTGCTGAAATCCAGGAGGAGTTGAGCTCCCAACCTGAGGGTCCTAGTTTTCCAGCCATGGGGGGTGCTGCTCTTCTTCCTCTTTCTTTCCAACAGATGTGATTGGCTTTTGACACAAAGTATGCCTGTTTCCCAGCCACCTCCTAAAGAGATACCAGGTATCTATTCTGAGTTCAGGACCCCGAGATCCCCCGTCAAGCCACGGTATTAAAAGGGCAAACCCATTCCCTTCCAGAGCAGAGACAGTCTCTGTTCTAAGGAGGCTTTGTGTTCAGAGTCATCCTTCCCAGGAGGCTATTTCACCCCTATCACTCCACCCTAGGCCATCATGTGGAAAATCTAGCCCTAACCTTTGGTCTCTGGCAAAACCTTGGAAATGGGCAATATTGAGTCTAAACCTGATCCTCAGTCGCCTCTAGGGTGTATGCTGTAAAATTTATCCAAATTAGGGTCATCTCACACCATATGCCCAAAATACCTCGTTTTCTTTTTTCTGTGGCCTGGCCTCAGTACATTCTAGATAATTACTCAAAATGGCCACCAGAGTGCACTTTTACTCTTGATTTTAGCATCCTCCATGATCTTGAGAATTTCTGCTGGCATATGGACATGTCATTTGAGTTACCTTACATCCAAGGTTTTTGGGTTGCACACTCTCATCCCCCCTTCTGTAGACAGAGCTTGATGGCCCAGGTCTTGTTTGGTAGGTTTTTCTCAAGACTTCTCTTCCCTCAACTTTGGCTTCATGGTCAAGAGGAAACTAATTCATTTAATATACAGTGTTTTCATACAGTGGAGATGCCAGCAGAGTGAAGACTTTTATTTCATCTACGTTTGTCTCAGGGAAATTTCTTTCGCTGCTGCTTGGCTTAAATCTAAGCTGTTCACAGGCCAAAAGCTTCCATAGGAATCTTCTTCTGCCCATTTTCTTTTATAGTATTTTTTCATGACTCTGATTCTTCCCAGATTGTGTTTATAGTCCCATAGCTGGAAAATCAAGGACATAACTCCTTTGTCTTGTTGCTTATCTTATTCTACCTTGCCCTAAGTTTCTTTTTACCCAATATTCCAAGTTCTACTCTTATTCTAAATTTCTTCTGACACTATATTCCTATATTCTATCTTACATTTTCCCTTAATTTTTGTAGATAGAAATCAAGAGAAAAAAAAAAGAAACCCAGATAGAGAGAGATACTCCCTGCAGCCTCACTTTTAACTTCAGCATCAGCCACCTTACTTTCAGTCCTGAGAATAAAATACTGTCGCCTTTGTTTTTAATTCATTATCAGGCATGCCCCATTACACCCATGACACCCCCTAACACTCCTTTCACCAAGTCCCTGTCCCTGTTCCTGGTGCCATTTGTGGGAGCCCAGGTGGGAGACTCTCTCCCACATTTTATAACGGTACTCTTGAGGAGTGAGGGACAAGATAGAAGGGTGGAGAGGAGAGAAACAGATAGAAACACAGGATAGCCTCTGGAGGGCCTGGGTCATTATCTACCTGCCCCTCCTGTCTCTTCTAAAGGGCTATTTATAGAAATACCAAAGGGTGGAGCAAAAGACCTCCCCCTAGCTCAGCCAAGTTTAGACCCTTCCTATCACCTAGTAACTATGCACATGATCAAGCAATCTTCTAATGTAGCTCTGCTGGGTAAAGCAAGCTCAGATTTCACTAGGAAACCTTTGTGGGCCTCCATACCTACCCCAGACTGCCCTGTCTCTGTCCTCCCAGATCCAGTCAACCACCAAGTATGGGATATCTCCAGGTGATCACTACCCACCACCACCCAGTCCTACTTTACCTTAAGGTCACCTCCTCCTTCCCTTTAAGACCCCAGTTTCCTGTTTCTGAAACCTATTGTCATGGCCTCAGGCCCATTATTACCCACCGCCTATCTCAGGGACTCTTAATTCCTATTGACTCTGCTTGTAACACTCCCATTCTCCCTTCCAGTGCTTATGGCTTAGTTCAGGACCTCTACCTCATTAATGAGGCACTTAGCCCAACTCAATCTCGGTCACCATCTCTTCACTCCTCTCTAACAATCTTCCTACAACTTTCCACTTCACTGTCCTGGACCTGAAAGACTCCTTTTTTTTTTTTTTTTTTTTTTTTTTTTTTACTGTTCTTCTATACTCTGACTCATATTTTTCTCTCCTCTAGACAATGCACATGGACAATTCTCCCCCAGGACTTTTGAGATAGTTCCCATTTTTTTGGCCAAGCCTTGGCCTGGGATCTTTCCACCTTTGACCCCAATTCTAACACATTTTTTGAGTATGTAGATGACAGATTACATATTACTCCCTGCCTCTGTCCAAACAGGCTATCTCTTTGCTCCTAAAACTACGTTGGCTCCCTGGGATAACACATTTCCCCATCTAAGGCTCAGATATGGTCTCCTGCTATTGTATATTTGAGTATTCAACTCAGCCTAGGATCTAAGGAGCCCCGTGGGACTTACAGTCCCTAATGACAGCAGACCAGATTCTCTTATTTTGGGGCCTGATGAGATTCTTCCACTACTGAATCCCTAACTTTGCCATCACTGTTAAACCCCTGTTCCAGGAAGCCAAAGAGACCTCTGCCACCATCTGCCATCACTTCTCTTTACTGTGGAACACCCTCATAATGGCCTCCACACTGGATTTCCAGACTACCTACCCCTACCACTTCTTTACAGATGAAAATGTTTGAGTGTCCACAGAGGTCCTAGTTCAAACTGTTGAGCCCTCATATCAGCCTGTATCTCTCCTGTCCAAACAGCCAGCCCTACCATGTGTGGATGACAGCCATGTTTGAAAGCCTTAGCAGAGGTGGCCAAACTCACCCAAGAGGCCCTACTATCACCCTATTTCAGCCAATCATGGTACATTCCACCAATCACCTTTCAGACTTTCTGAGTCATTCTTTTCTTTCCCTTCCTGGGCCCTTATGGATCCAGGTTTTTAATTTACTCTTTCTAGAAAACCTATAAATTTCCTTGGCCTCCAACCCTGCCCTAAACCCTGCAAACCTCTTTCCTGTCCCTTCCTCCTCTGATACTCCCTCTAACTCAAGCCCAGAGGCTGTGGAGGCCTTACACTCACCCTAGCCTAGTCTTCTAGACCAATCCCTCAAAGACCACCAACTCATCCTCTTTGTGGATGGAAGCCCTCTCTCATAGACAGATCAGTAAATGACCAGGTAGTTTATTTGGTGGTCATCTTCACTAAAATAGTTGAAGCAATTCATCTGCCTCCCAGGACCTCCTCACAAAAAAACTTAATCACCTGGACTAGAGTGCTATAAACAGATAAGAGTCAATGTGCTATAACATATACACTGACTTTAAATATACCTTTTTAATAGCCCACACCCATTCTATCCTTTGGAAGGAAAGGGACTTCCTCTCTACCACGGCACTTCCTTTGTCAATAGACCTTTCATAGCCATCTTGGAGGCCCTCCAGTTCCCTACAAAGGTAACCATAATCCACTGCTAGAAGCATCAGGCCTCCAAGGACTCAGTGGCCATAGGCAATGCCAGGGCCAAGTAGCCCCAGGACTAGCTTCCAGCTCGACTAGGTTTATGGGACATATTTTATTTTTGACACCCTCCTATTGGCTCTGTTACTAACCAGAGGACAGGGACAAACTCCTAAATAAGGGGGTCACACAGACAAAAGATGGGTGACTCTACTTAAATAACTTCCTCATCCTCCTCCAGGATCAGTTTCTCTCCATCATTTTAGACATCCACTAAACCTTACATAAAGGTCCCAAGGCTTTGTTTCACATCTTAGAGACTCTCTTTGATTCCACCCATCTTCAAACCTGTAATTTACAGGTCCACTGCTCCTGCCAGATGTGCACTAAGGCCAAACTGCAGGGGACTCTCCAGATATGCCAGCTCTTGCACCAGTTCCAAGGACACCAACTAGGTGAGGACTAGAAGATTGACTTCACCCACATGCCCACTCATAAAAAGCTCCACTGTCTCCTAACTCTTATCGACACCTTTACTGGATGGATGGATGGAGGTGTTCCCCACCTCCAGAGAAACAGTAGATGTGGTGGCCCAGGCACTCCTTGAACACGTCATTCCTCAGTTTAGCATGCCACAGACCATTAAAATGTACAAGGGCCCAACTTTCCCTTCCAGGGTCATCGAGCTCTTGTCTGAAGCCCTCAACATCTCCTAGAAACTCCACATTCCCTTACCAACTGCAATCCTTGGGGAAACATTGAGAGGGCCAACAGATTCATCAAACAACATTCACCAAACCCTGGATTGAACTCAGGTTATCTTGGCCCTCCTTCCTTCTCATTGTCCTTACCCACATCCAGGCCACCCCACATTCTCCTACAGGCTTAAGCCACTTTGCACTTCTATACAGAAGGCTGTTCCTCCTCAACCTGGCCCAGAAACCTCCACTTACCAGGTACCTACCCTACCTCTCCCTCTTATGGTCCCTTCTCTGATCACATGCTGACAGCTATCTCCCTGCCTCTATGACAATGACCCCCAACTGCTCCCAAGCCTACCATACTCTCCCTGGGAGACTGGTTACTCCTCAAGCAGTTATCTACCTAACTCTCTTGAGTCCCAGTGGAGAGGACACTGTAATCCTCACCACCCTTTCAGCTGCCAAACTCCTGGGATTTCAGTGCTGGTACCTGTGGTGATATATTGTGCATTTTAATAAACTTGCCTAAGGATCAGAGAAACAGAACAGTCAGCCACTAGTTCTTACCTCCATGAAATCCTCAGCCTAGAGAGAATGGGTTCCTGTTTCCTCATGCCTTATATATCATTTTCTGCCCTGCCATATTTCTTCCTGGGATTAAAGGCATGTGTGCTTCACAAGCAAAGGCCTGAGATCTCACCTGCTGGGATTAAAGGTGTGTGCCACCACTGCCTGGCTCTGTGTCTAATCTAGTATCTGGCTCTGTCCTCTGATCCTGAGGCAAGTTAACTAGGGTACCCAATATATCACCACAGGTACCACCTCTCTGAGATTAAGAGGGCACTGTCCAGCAACTGGGACTCTATACCCTCTGGCTTTCCAGAAAGCCCCAATGAAGGGCTAGAATGGTCAAGCCTATCTGCTCTTGTGTCTTTCTCATTCACCTTTGTCAGTTTTGCCTTCTGGGCTATATTTTTCCTCAACGTGTTCATGCCTTTTAACCCAAAGCTATAGCCTTTGCTGTGACACCAAGATGTAAATCTGTTCCAGTTGTTTCATAGACACCTGCATGTTCTTGGAGGAAGAGTGCTACTACTACACTGATGAATCTGGCCTGGTGGAAACCCAGGTCAAGTCACTTCAGAAACTTGGAGGACTTCAGATGGTATAAACAACTCACTTCCTCTCCCTTACTCTGGTGGCAGTCCTCCCTTTTTGCCTGGCTGGACCCTATTATAGGACCAGTCATTCTCATTTATCTATTTTTTCTTCTAACCACTTGTCTTCTCTACTTTCTCTAGGAACAGATTTTTGAGGTCTCCAGGGTGGTAGTTAACTGAACGCTTCTTCACCCATAACTCATGCTAAGCATGAGCTCACTGACTCCTACCTCTCCATCCCCATGTCATCCCATGCCAACAGGAAGTGGCCAGATTTGAACTGTGCCCATATACCCAAAAAGGTTGGGATGTTCAGTGGGAGCCTCCATCTTGCCCCTACATAATCCCAAAAACCCCATTCCTCTCTGTCTCCCAAACCCCCATTCTCAGAAAGTCTCCAAACAAAGGAAAAGTGCCAAAAAGCCCAGTTCCACATTCCTGTTGGCTACTGCAGTTTCCTCCATGAAGTTACCAGCTGCTAAGTTCCTACCTAAGTGCTCAACTTTTGGCCATACTTAGGCACAAACCCAGCTTGTGTTGAACACATCATCACTCCTGACCTACAACCTTTAAAATCTCCCTGCTTTAGTCTGGGGGTGCAACTTCTTTGGCCTCAATCTCAGGGACTAGAGAACCCGCTTGAGAGTTGTTTTGCTCAATATACCTGTTATGCTTTTTCAGTTTGGCTTGATCTGGTTTACTACGTTGGCAGAGAAACTTATTATCAGGGGGCAGAAAAATCTATCAGTTAGGACATAGAAACAGCCTAGATCCTAATCAACTGAAAATGGATAATGAAAATGTGATATCACGGAATCTTATTCAGCTTGAAAGATGAACAAAATTATAAAATCTAAGGATAAATAGATGGAGATGAAAAACATTATACTGAGTGAGGTAAGCTAGCAAAATAAATATTCTCACTCATATGTGGTTCTCAGCATTGGCCCTTCAGATTGGTGTGTTTAATTGGAAGTACCTATAGAACCCAAGAACTAGAAAGGACCTTGGGTGAGAAAAGCAAAGAAAGAACTCACAGGAGGAGGGATCCATAACAAGTTGATATTAATATTATAGGGAATGATGGTAAGGGAGGTAAACCCCAAGCCATGGTGTGCGCAAAAGGGCTGAGGAGATGGCTCAGCACTTTAGAGTACTTCTGCTCTCACAGAGGACACAACCTCGTTTCTGAACACTAACAGGTGCCTACAACTCCAGCTCTAGGAGATCCATCATCCTCTTCTGGCATTTACAAGTTACCTCTACTTACCTGAACACTCTCTCTCT
>CABHPR010140458.1:9081-32032 GCA_902168415.1 Peromyscus melanophrys | reverse complement strand
TGGCTCTTCTAATCAGGACTACTGTGCACATAACTTTCTCGAGCCCGTTCTAGTTGATCTACGGCCCCTCCACTTAACGGGAAGCCTCCTGCCCAAAGGCGTCCCCATCACCCCAGTCCACTCCCGGGTCTGGGATCTTGTCATCAGCCACGGCCTCTCGTTCTCTTCCGCTTTATAGTCCACTTGCTAGGACTACGGCCCTCAATCTGTGGGTCGAGACTGCGTTGGGTAGTCGAAGGACCCTTTCATAAAGGGTCACCTAAGACCATCGGAAAACAGACTATTTGCATTATGGTTCATAACAGTAGCAAAATTACAGTTGTAAAGTAGCAACGAAAATAGTTTTATGGTTGGGGGTCACCACAACATGAGGAACTGTGTTTAACGATCGTAGCATTAGGAAGGTTGAGAACCACTGCACAGGAGCTCCAGGCTTCTTGGAGAGCATTTGACTTGACCTTAACTCTAGTGTTGCCAATGAAATGACTGGCTGACCTGTGGACGGGGGCGTGGTCCTTATAACTAGTGTTTGCAAAGCCCTTCCGTAATGTTTGTTGGTGGCTCTTCTAATCAGTGATACACATTTGCCCGCCCACTGTCCTGGAGGTGTCTGAGTTTATCTGTATTACAGGCTTGAACAACCCTACCGTATGTGAGGATACCTTTGGACTCCAGACTAATGGTGCACATGATAGTTTTACTTGAAAATTTCCCACGGGCTGTATTCTGTTTGATGTTTAGATTACTTTCATATTTGCCTTAGTGAGGACCAGTGAGATGGCTCAGCTAGTACTGATGACTTGCTAGACGAGCCTGGAGACCTGAATTCAACGACTGGAACCCATGTAAAGCTAGAGGGAGAGAACTTTACAAATTCTGCGTCCAGACACTATGGCAATTCCCCACCACCATCCCTTTAAAAACAATGTTTTTAAAATTTGCTCAAATGTATGTTTACACATTGTTCCTTTTGGACAGTGGTTCTAAACCTTCCTAATGCTTTTAATACAGTTCCTCGTGGTGTGGTGACCCCCAATCATAAAATTACTTTGTTGCTACTTCATCACTGTAATTTTTTTTTTTTTTTTTTGGTTTTTTCGAGACAGGGTTTCTCTGTGTAGCTTTGCGCCTTTCCTGGAGCTCACTTGGTAGCCCAGGCTGGCCTCGAACTCACAGAGATCCGCCTGCCTCTGCCTCCCGAGTGCTGGGATTAAAGGCGTGTGCCACCAACGCCCGGCTTCACTGTAATTTTTCTACTGTTATTAATTGTAATGTAAATATCTCATATGCAAGATATCTGATATGTGACCGCAAAGAGGTAGTGATCCATGGATTGAGAACTGCTGCTTTTGGGAATGGGGGATTTGAAAGTCTTTTGTAGCTGATGCTTGCTTTGAACTCCTGACACTACTCCCACTACTTCCCTAATGTTAAAATTATAGGCATGTGCCAACACATCTGACTTTAATCTGATTTTTTCTTATAAATATAGTCTGCGTCATTATTAAGAATCCACTTATGCTGATGAGATAGCTCCATGGGTAAAGTTGGTTGCTGCATAAGCTTAATGAGTGAGTTCAATTCCAAGAACCTGTGCAAAAGTGGGTACGAGGACTGATCTACAAAGTTATCCTTTGACCTCTACGTGTATACTGTGGCACATGAGCCTACACACACACACACACACACACACACACACACACAAATAGTAATAATAAATTTTAAAATACTGTAAATAAAATAACAGCAGCAATAATAAACCACTGTTGCCGGTACAGTGGCTTATAATCTCAGCACTTCAGAAGTGGAAGCAGGAGGGTCAGTTCAAGATCATCCTCAATTTGATACCCTGTCTCAAAAGCAAAAAGAAGAAGAAAGAAATCCTAATGTATTTTCATCTCTGGTTGTTAATGCAGTTACTTTATCTTCAGTTTTAAGTTCCTTGCTTGGGCCCTCAGTTGTTGAGCAGTGTATGGAATGTCTTATATCAGTAGACATACAAATAGGCTTAACCTTCTTCTCCTTAGGATGTTTTGGAAGAATGCACATCTCTTCCAAAACTATCTTCTTACTCTGGATGGGTGGTAGATCACATCCTACCCAACACCTCACCCCACACGCAAGAGAACTCTCCTTCCTCTGAATGTTCACCATCCTCTGGATCTACTTCAGGCCTGGACCAACCCTCACTCAAGTCTCCTGTCAGAAGCACTCCAGAATCCTCCTCACCTTCACCAAATGGAACCAAGGTAAAGTTTGAAGACAAAATACCTGTTGGCTGAAAAATCGAAGTGTTTAATATAGTCACATGACAGTGACATTACCCTGAAGAAATGATTGTTTCCTATTGCAGCTGTTTGTAGGAACAGTGTGTGTCTGTAGATGTGTATGCACATGTGTGTGGAGGCCAGGGGTCAACTTTGGATATTTATTCTCAAGGGCCTTCACCTTGTTTTCCAAGACAGAGTTTCTCTGTTTAACAGCCCTACCTGTCCTGGAATTCGCTTTGTAGGCCAAGCTGGCCGTAAACTCACAGAGATGTGACTGCCTCCTTAGCGCTGGGGTCAAAGTCCTGTGCCACTGTGCTCCACTCTTCATCTTGTTTTTTGAGACAGTGTTTCTCATTGGCCTGGAACTCACCAATTAGGATTACCTGGATGGCCAGTAGTCCCAGGAATCCTCCTGTCTCCTCTTCCCCAGTGTTGGAATTATAAGTACATGCCACCATGCAGTTTTAGATGGATTTTGGGGATCAAACCTTAGGCCTTCTTGTTTGCACTTTACCCACTAAGCTATCTCTCCAGCCTAAGGAGATACATCATTTTATTAAGAAAACCAGAGCTGGGTGGTGGTGCGTACGCCTTTAATCCCAGCACTCAGGAGGCAGAGGCAGGTGGTTCTCTGTGAATTCTAGGCCAGCCTGGTCTACAGAGCGAGTTTCAGGACAGGCTCCAAAGCTACACAGAGAAACCCGTCTCAAGAAAACCAAAAAAGTAAAAATAAATAAATAAATAAATAAATAAATAAAATAAAACCAGTGTGACACCAGTTATGGTGGTGTGCACCTTTAATTCCAAAACTTGGGAGGCAGAGGCAGGTGGATTCCTGTGAGTTCAAGGCCAGTCTGGTCTACATAGTAAATTCTAAGCCAGCTAGAGCTACATAGTGAGACTCTGTCTCAAAAAAAGAAGTAAAGTATTGTGCTTCTTGGCCTTTTGGAGAAGATCAAATGTAAATCAGTTAGGGCCAGGAATGGGGAAAGGGAGCGGGAGGAACAAAGTTGACATCATGGAAAACACAGTGGTTCTTGTGAAGGGGCCCCAAAATAGCTTGACCACACAGCAGCCATGACAGGCTTAGGGGCCTAGACACAGCTTCTGTGACAGGCTTACTGGCAGGTAACACCCAGATCCAGGAAAAGCCTTAAGCTGATACGACCCAGGGATCTACCCAGGGGTGAGGAAGTACCTGACATCCCAAACATTCCAACCATTAGATAAGGTGGCCAGATGTCCTTGAGTCTAGCACACACCTGTTTTTGTTTTACAGATACCCCTAGACAATTGTCAGCCAATCAGGGTCCTCGACCCTGGCCAACCTCTGCTATGATAAAAACTCTGCCCCACCTGAGCTCAGGGCTCTCTGCTCTCACTGCTGTGTCGGACAGACAGAGGGACCAAGCTCTGGAGCTTGAAATAAAGGCTCTTTGCTTTTACATGAGGGATTTGGTCTCCATGGTGGTGGTGGTGTTTTGGGGGTCCCCGCGATCTGGCCATAAAAGTTCTAACCTGTTTACTGCTGTGGTTGGCAGTGTGAACCTGGGAGAGTGGGGCTTAAAATAAGGCAGACTTAAGTCTCATATAATAGCCAACTTTATTCAGAGCATCGGACAATTTATACTCTGAGGGTTAAGAAGAGTCACATGAGTAAAGTGTACAATCACAAGGACACACCACATATGGCAAAAACATGTTTTTCCATAGAGACATACATAAATAACAACCAGTTGTAATGAATAATCTGAAATAAACACTTCTATCTGCTACACATGAGAGAGTCAGGAAAGCACATTCCAAGAACAGTTTTGTGTTTTGAAGAAAATGAGGTCACAAGATGCTTGTCTTATTTTGTTGGAATTTTCTCACAAGCGCTCAGAAATCCCCTGTAGCTTGAGTTTTCCTGCCTGGCCCACAGTCAGGACAAATCTCTCTCACCCGCCAGTCCCACAGCCACTCAGACCCAACCAAGTAAACACAGAGACTTATATTGCTTACAAACTGTATGGCCGTGGCAGGCTTCTTGCTAACTGTCCTTATATCTTAAATTAATCCATTTCTATAAATCTATACCTTGCCACATGGCTTGTGGCTTACCGGCATCTTCACATGCTGTTTGTCATGGCGGCAGCTGGCAGTGTCTCTTCAGCCTTCCACTTCCCAGAATTCTCTCTTCCTTGTCCCGCCTATACTTCTTCCTGCCCTGACCACTGGCCAATCAGTGTTTTATTCATTGACCAATAAGCAACATGTTTGACATACAGACCACCCCACAGCAATCCCCTTGTACAATTTGTACTGTGTTCTGACAAGAACCTAAATTATTTTCATTATTGATGATTTATAAGTCCATTATTGGTTCCTAAGTTGGATGTGTTAGGCTTTGGAACTCAAGCATTCCTCAAAGGATCTTGTGTTGAACTTTGCCCTCCAGGCAGCAATATTCAAAGGTGAGGCTTTTGGGAAGTGCTTGGATCATTATCTTCAGTAGATTAATACATTGGTGGGTTCATAATCTGATAGGGTACCAGGTTGGAGGGAGTGGGTCCTTGTCAGCTAAATCTAATCCCAGGTCCCTCCTTCCTCTTTCCTTTGCTTCCTGGCCACCTTAAGGTGGCTGCTTTTCTCTACCACATGTTTCTGCTGTCATGTTCTGTCTTAGCACAGCCCAGAAAAAAGCACCAAGTTGTAAAGGCCACCAACCCCCAAGTCATGACACCAGACTTACTAGTTATGAACGCTTGGTCTTGTCTTGTGCTTGCCCCACAGCTCTTCTAACTTATAGTAACCTATTTCCCTTCACCTACATTTTTCCTCAGGAGCTTTTTACCTTTCATTCTGTATGCCCTATCTTTCCTGCTTTCTCCGTGTCTGTCTGTCTGGCCCAGGGGAGTCTCCTCCCCCACCCCCCTCGCCTAGATTCCTTCTATTCATTCTCTCTGCCCGCCAGCCCCTCCTATCCCTCTACTGCCTAGCTATTGACTGTTCAGCTATTTATTAGACCAATCAGGTGCCTTAGGTAGGCAAAGCAAAACATCTTTACATCATTAAACAAATGTAACACATCTTACATAGTTAAAGTAATTTTCCATAACAAGTAAATTAAGTGGTTGTGTATAGAAACTTCTGAATTGGGTTCCAAAATAAATCTTACTTTTGAATAATAGGAAAGCACCTAGAAAACTACAGTGACAGAAAACTAGCAAAGACATGATCTTTGTCTATAAAAGACAACCAAAGTTTACCATGTTAAAAGCTCATTCATTTATTTATTTTCTCTCTCGTCTTCTGTTTAGATCACACATGAGTGCCAGCGCACAGAACCTATTGCACTTCTGTCCTCCCGAGCGATCAAAGTAGAAGGCTGCATCCGAATGTACGAATTGGCGCACAGGATGAGAGGAACAGTAAGTGAGACAATGAAGCAAGGAAGGCTTGACATAGAGAGCCACCTTTCACTAGACTCCCCCAGGGGAGGATGCTCACTACATGCTAATCAGGATATGTCACCCACTGAAAGCTCACTTTGGAGGTAGGGTGATGGAAAGGTCAAAAGTAAACACCCTCAAGTGAAATCTGGTTCCATTTTCTGGCTCTTCAATTTTAACTTAGGCTTTCCTATATTTCATTTAATTCTCTAGAATTTGCAGATGGTCCAGATGTGTCAGATATGTTTATATTATGACAGTTGTATTTTATCTTTTGAAAGAACAGCACTATTTTAATTAATTTGACTTTGGGACTACTCTAGCTTGTAAAATTAAGTTTTGCCTGAGTCTATAATTGAAAATACAGTAAATTACAATCTTAAAAAATGGCAAGAGCCTGGGGAGATGGCTCTGTGTAAGAGCACTTCTCTGTAAGCATGAAGACTTGACTTCAAATCCCTAGTACTCATACAGAATGGTTGTATTTGCCTGTAACCCCAGCATTAGTGGGGAGAGAGGCATATCCTGAAAGTTGACTGGCCAGCCACTTTTAGCCAAATTGGGAGTTTAAGGTTCAGCGTGAGATCCCATGTCAAGACAATTAGAGAGAGTGATAGAGGCAGACACTTGATATCTTGCTCTGTAACTGTATACACACAACGTGATACACATACTACATTACCACTGCCCCTACACAGACACACACAGACACACAGACACACAGACACACACACACACACACACACACACACACACACACACACACATTGATAGAGAAGTTGGTTAGCATGCACAAATCCATGGGCTAATCCCTGGAAGCATATGAAACTGGCCCCATGTCCATATTACCAGTGCTAGGGAGGTGGAGACAGGTAGGATTTAAAGGTCATCCTTAGCTACAGAACAGGTTTGAGACCAGCAGGGGCTACACGAAATCCTGTCTCAAAAAAAAGAACAGATAAAAGGGAAAAAAAAATTCCATCCAAGGATAAATGCTCCACACAGCTCTTGAGAAGCAAGCAGGTGGTTCCATGCGCTGGCATCTCCCAGGTGTTAAGGACTAAGTGCGGTGGTCAAGGAGCAAATGAGCCAGATGACTATGGCACTCTAAAGGCAGGTGCCGATCCTTTTCAGGACGGCCTGAGGCAGTGGCAGGAGGAGCAGGAGAGGAAGGTTCGAGCCCTCTCAGAGATGGCATCTGAACAACTGAAGAGGTTTGATGAGCTGAAGGAACTGAAGCTGCATAAGGAATTCCAGGACTTACAGGAAGTGATGGAGAAGAGGTGAGTCTTCATGAGTGGTCGCTGCAAATGTCTGTGTGGTCAGCTTGATTGCTTTCCCAGAGAAATCCCAAGGTGAAAGTCAGTCCTTAAATATCAAAATAAAATAGGCAAAGAAGTTTCCAGCCTGGAAAAGCGACCAGCCTTGGGAAGAGGCCTATGACAGTGAGGGGAGGGAGAACTGTCTCAGGAGACTTCCCTGACTCTGCCTTATTTATCAGTACCAGAGAAGCCCTGGGCCACCAGGAGAAGCTAAAAGCTGAGCATCGCCACAGAGCCAAGGTCAGTGCCTGGGAGAATCGGCATAATTGTATTGGTGTCTGTCTCTAGCCCTCTGAATGTTCATCTCACGGACAACAGCCATTCTAGAGCCCTTGGTCCATGATGATGCTCCTGCACACTGCTGTGTAGTAGTTAGTTCTTCACCACGGTGACCGGATACCTGAGAAGACAACGGGAAAGGGGATTGTTTCAGCTACTGGTTTCAGATGGCTCAGAAAGCCTCTGCTCTCTGGCTTATGCCCTTTTCTCCTACTCTTCCGGGGCTCAGCCTGTGGGGATGGTACCACCCATATTCAAGTAGGCCCTCCTCCTTTGTTAATCCTCTCTGAAAATGTCCTCAGGAACCTGTAGACCTGCTACTCTCCTAGGTACTTTTTCAAGCCAATCATGTTGAAAATTGCAATTAACCTGTGTATTGGCCTTGGGGGTTTATTTCCTGCTCTAAGCCCACCTGTGAAAAGATGTAGCTCACCTAGGATTTGAGCAGTGTGGAAAGGGAGAGGTGCCCCCACTCAGCGACTCAGTGGCCCTTTCAGTAGATTCTCAACCTGAAGCTTCGAGAGGCAGAGCAACAGCGTGTGAAGCAGGCAGAGCAGGAGCAGCTTCGGAAGGAGGAAGGCCAGGTCCGTCTACGCAACCTGTATACCCTGCAAGAGGAGGTCCTTCAGCTTAACCAGCAGCTGGATGCCTCCAATCAGCACAAGGACCTGCTGAATGTCGACCTGGCTGCCTTCCAGACCCGGGGCAACCAGCTGTGTAGTCTCATCTCCGGAATCATTCGCACCACCTTGGAGGTGAGGGATTACAGAATGACTGCTTCAGGTTAGAAACAAAGCTGCTTAAAGTCGAAATGTATTTTGATTTACAAATGATGCCTACCGGTTGGCTATTGGAGGAAATACCAGTCATTGCTTGATCGGTGGGGTAAGAACTGGTGACAGAGCTCTCTGGTAAAGCATTTCTTCGCTTCCATAGGTCCTGGCAACATAAAATGAAAACCTGGCAAGTAAGGGATAGTAATACAGTAAAAAAAAAAAAGATTAAATGTATTTTATCTTCATATCTTTGTCTCCATATTTTATATTTAAATGTAAAGCCAGAGACGAAAGAAACATTAAGTACAGTGGGAAAAAGAGGAGTAGTTGACAGTAAGCACAAGAAACACTGAAGTTATAAAGGAAAATGTTGGTATATCTAAGTACATAAAAGTTAAAGACATTACAGATTAGGAAGTACTTACCATGTACACTGAAATTTAATGTCCTTGATTCAAAGAATGCTCTTGAAATTTATGCAAAAGAATAAACTGCTTTCATTTTCTGCTTTTCTCATACAAAAAAAAAAAATGAGCAAAGGACATGACAGGCGGCTTTAAAAAACTGAAATGGGACTTGTCACATGCCCAGCAGGTAGAGGCCTGAGCTTAGGCTGATGAACCTGAGTTCCTGGCTCACACGAGGTGACAGGAGAGAGCCGACTTGCAGGAGCTGCCTGACTTTCATTTTCTTGCTGTATAGTTCAACATGGCTGGGAACTTAAGGCATTGCTCCTACATCAGTCCCTTGAGTGCTAGGATTACTGGTATATGCACCATATACTTGATTTTGTCACAAACTTTTTAAAAAAGATTGCTCTGACCATTGTTGAAAGCATCAAAAACTCCATTGTTGGTTGCTATGGATGTGATGATGATACACCTTTTGTTGTTACTGTGTATGTGTTGTGTGTGTACATGTGTGGAAGTGAGAGGACAATTGTATGGGGTCAGTATTTTTCTACCTTTATGGGGGTTCCAGGTGTAAAATTCAGGTTGTCAGTCACAGTTGCTATGGAAGTACCTTTACCCACTGAGCTATTTCAGTGGCATTTTTTTATTTTTTGTTTTTTCTTTGAAACAGGGTCTCACTGTATAGCCCTGGCTGGCCTCAAGAGTTGCAGCAATCTTCCTGCTTCTGCCTCTCAGGTCCTAGGCATGAGCTACCACTCTCTGATAGTAAATCTTTAAGAGAACAGGAAAAGAGTAGGTATTTGATCATGTATATGTACTGATCCAACAGTTCTACTTTAGAAATATACTGTGTGTGATGTGACTTAGCCCCACGAGGTTATCTAGGAAATGAATGTTAATTATTGTCTCTCACTCTGACAGAGTGGTTATCCCACAGCAGAGAACCAAGCTGAGGCCGAGCGAACCCTGCAGGAAATGCGGGACCTCCTCTCAAATTTGGAGCAGGAGATCACCAGAGCCTATGAAGTCAAGAAGAAGCAGGATGAAGAGGAGGCCCGGGTCAAGCTGCAAGAATCACAGGTGCAGCAGGGGCCAGGGGCTCCCACCCAACCCCCTGTGCCCAGCCCAGGCCCAGCAGGAACACAGAATGAAGGTGAATTTGGTATGGATGCAGTCCTTTAGCTGTTTGAGTTTCAGGATATTTAAAACAAAACAAACATTAGACAGAGAGAGAGGGAGAGGGAGAGAGGGAGAGAAAATATATGTCATACTACAGAATGGCCCAGTTTATCAGAACTTTTACATAATGTGTTTTAGTTGATCTGGAACCAATTTCAGATTCTAGCACTTTCCCCAGGAACTTGAAAAGCCTGTCTATGTCTAATGGGTGTGTCATTCCAAATATTACTACTGCTGAGTATTTCATTTTAAAAGAATTATTAAAGGTTTATTTATTTTTGTTTTGTGTGTATGAATGTTTTACCTTTGTATATATGTGCCCTACATGTATACCCGGTGCCCACAGAGGCCAGAAAAGAGCATTGGATCTCCTGGAATTGAAAGTACAGGGACTTGTGAGCCACTATGTGGATCCTGGGAACTGGATAGCTCTAGTCTTCTCCAAGAGGAGCAACTGCTCTTTTTAGAATTTTTTTTTTTTAAAGATTCTATTTATTACATAGACAGTGTTCTGCCTGCATTTATGCTTGCACACCAGAAGAGGGCACCAGATCTCATTATAGATGGTTGTGAGTCACCATGTGGTTGCTGGGAATTGAACTCAGAACCTCTGGAAGGGCAGCCAGTTCTCTTACACTAAGCCATCTCTCCAGCTCTAGAATTTTTTTTTTTTAAGGATTTTATTTAATGTGTGTAACTGCTGAACCACAATTTCTCTAACCCCACTGCTAAGTATTTGAAGTAATGTGTACAGATAGCCTTGTGTAATATGTTTGAGGATCACATAGCAATGTGTTTAGCCAGACAATGGAATCTGTTTCTACTTGTATAGCAGTGTGACTTTAGCAAACAACCTTTCCATGTCTGTTGCTTTACTCCTTAAATGGAGGTAGCAGTAGTATCTACTTCATAGTGTGATTGTGACCACTGAAGCATCCAATCCATAGTGCAGTGCTTAGAATAGTCCTAGATCATATGGCATATTAAGTGAGCTCACTGCCATTAAGGCCTGTCTTTTATTCTCAGACCTGCAGGTGAAGGTACAAGACAGTACGATGCAGTGGTATCAGCAACTTCAGGATGCGTCTGCCAAATGTGTGTTGGCCTTTGAGGGCCTGACCAGCACTAAGGACAGTCAGGTAAGGGAGAGTTGGGTTGCAAAAATTTGGTGGTGTGCCCCACAGCCTGACATCCTAAAAGGATGTACTTGGCATGTCATGTTCCCTCGTCTTAAAGGCATGTGCTCAGCTCTTTAACATATCACCATTCTCTTTTGGCAGGCCAAAAAGATAAAGATGGACTTGCAGAAGGCAGCCACCATCCCAGTGAGCCAGATCTCTACCATTGCAGGTGGGTCAGATGGTTAACAATACTGTCCTTCACTTCATTGGCTTATTTTTGCAAACTGATTGCTCGGAGGTTCTTACACAAAGTGTAAGCTGGGGATGTGGCTTAGTAGCAGAAGGCTTGCCGAGCATGTGCAGAGGCCTGGGTTCCATCCCTACTGCCACCAAAAAGAAAAAGAAAATGTATGTTCAAACTGTGTTGCATCCCCATTTTTTTCTGTTTTTCCTCTTCAAACAGAAGATAGCTGGGTCCAGCAGTACAGGCCTGTAATCCCAGCTGGCTGAGGCTGGAGGATCATAAATTCAAGTACAGCACGTATGAAGTGCAATGCAGTGAGACCTTATTTCAAAAGGAGAAAGTCAGAAGACACTCAGGGATACATCTAGTAGAACACTCAACTGCTAGGCCTAACTCAATCCTCAGTAGCATAGGAAAGAAAAGAATATTTGTTGATTCTTTTTGGAGGGGTTCAAATGATTTTATGGAGAACCTGGGGGATGGGAGAGCTGGGGGAGGTGCTAACGAAATGCTGCGGGGGATAAAGAGATCACATGCCAAAAACCACTGACCGATTTTTTAATCTTTATTTATTTTAGTTTTTTGAGACAGGCTTTCTTTGTGTAGCCTCAGCTGTCCTGGAAGTAACTCTGTAGACTAGGCTGGCCTCCACCTCACAGAGATCTGCTATTTTTATTTTTTAATTGGTATTGGAGGTTGAAGGCCTGGTGTCCTGTACTACCGAGCTATTGATTCTAACTTGTTTACTTTATTGAGTTAGTGGGCCACTGTGTAGACCAGGCTGTCCTTGAATTCATCTTAGCCTGATGGGTGTTCTTAGTTTCAGACATGTGCCACAACACTTGGCTTCTGTGTATTTTTTTTTTTAAAGATTTTATTTGTGTATATATGCATGTGACTATATGAGTGTATGTACAAGAGCCTATGGAGGCCAGAAGAGGGTGTTGGATACCTTGGAATTTGGGAGCAGCCTTATGTGGGTCTAGGGATCTGAACTCTAGTTGGTCCTAATGATTGAGTAGCAGCTGATCTTAACCACTGAACCATCTTTCAGCCCCTGATTCATTTTTAATAAGCTATATATTAATAATAATTATTTAGAATTTTTTTTACTTATTTTTTTGTGGGGAGGGTGGGGGAGACTTGATTTGGAGATAGGGTCTCACTATGTAGCCCTGGCTGTTCAAGAACTCACTCTGTGGACCAGGCTGGACTCACTCACAGAGATCTGCCTGCTTTTGTCTCTCAAGTGCTAGGATTAAAGGCATGTGCCACCATGCCTGGCTTTATTTGTATTTTTGAGGTGGTACTGGTAATTTAACCCAGCACTTTATATAGACATACAAGGCAAACACCCTGGTCCCCCAGCTCTAGGATGGCTTTTAAGTATAAAGTTGAAAGTTACTACTGTAAACATGAAGATAACTTGGGAGGGAAAATGGGAGAATAGCAACCTAGGATATCACTTATGGTCTTTGCTTTTGTCCTGTGTTAGCTTTTCCAAACTTCAAGATTGACGTTTTAATACTCTCCCTCCAGAGATGTAGTCTACTACTATTACTAACAGCTTCCAAGGGCCCCAAAGGCTGAATCTCACAACTAGCCCTCTCTATCCCATGCCCAACGTGGCTATCATACCCGCCAGCCCATGTCCACTTATAAATCTTCTCTAATTCTAACTCTTCATGGTTATTGTCCACTTTTAGTGACAAGAATGAAATTCTCTTTCCTCTGCTCACTCAACCTTCCTGAGCACTAATTCCAGAGCATGCTGGGTCTCACCAGACTAACAGCAGTATGGGAACAGACATGCAGATTACTTCCAGTTTCCAGCAGGAGGAAAAGGAAACAGAGAAGATAAACTAGTTAGGAGGGAGTTGAGACACATCTAGGCAGAGAAGTGCTTAATGTGGCCGCTGGAGTCTGAAGCTTGGAAGAAAGGAATGCACCAGGACAGAGTGAGGCGTCACTGGTATCAAAGTAATGTTTGACATCATGAGGTTACAAAGGAAAAACAGAACTATGGGTGACAGCTGGCCCCTAGGAAGCACTACAGTCAAGACAAAGGCAGGAAAGGAAAGGTGGGTAAACCCCAAGAAGCAGCATCTGCAGAAGTCAGGAGAGTTGTTTCCAAGAGAAGCTTGAGTCCAAAGGCCAAACAGAAGCTCTAGCCACTTAGAAAGTCTACCCCCACTGCCCAGGTATGGGTTCTTTCTTCTGCATACATGTTAGGAAATGTGGGTGTCAGCTTTCCATCCCTGTAACAAACTTGTGAGACATTAACTTTATAAAAAGAAAGTTTAGTTTGGCCTACAGTTTTAGAGGCTTTGGTTTGTGCCCAGTTAGCCCTGTTGCTTTTGGCATATCATGATGGGGAACACTGGGCAAGAACTATGTACCTGTTGAAAAAGAGATGGGACAGAGGTTCTAGAGACGTCGTCAAGGGTTTGTGCCTACTGATCTGAAGACCTCATTCTAAATCCACCTCACAGAAGCCTGTAAATCATGGACCTTTTGTGGACAATTAAAAGTCTAAACCACGCCAGGAATTCACTTCTGGGTCTTGAAGGATGAAGGAATGCTAGCCCCAGAGAAAGAGGGCCATCAGCCAAAGCAGAGAAGCCCCTTAGGAGGTGGTTCTAGACTGACAGCCCTGAGAGCTGTAGTGCTGTTGAATACCTTTTCCTACCACTGCCCTGTGGGTCAGTTTCAGCCCCAAGCAAGGGCCTCCTCCGAGGTGTGCTCGTGTACTCCGTACCCGACTGTAGGACATGAGCCAGTGTTCTGTGTCCTTCCTTGTGTGCTCTGCGCGTGTGTGGAGGCCAAAGACTGCCTAGGTGTCTTCCTCTGTACTTCTCTGTAGATGTGATAAGAGACACAGAGCCAATGTAAAGATGAAAGCCCAAGAGGTCAGAGCTAAGAGCCTTACCCGCCTGCTGCAGCTAGCCTCTTCAGCCAGGAGACCTCTCCGAAAGGGAGCTACTTCCTGTGTGTTTGTCTTATAAAGAGTTCTTGTTCTTCCTTCTCTTTGGTTGTAAACCCAACCACATGACCGTCTCGTCACTGCCTGTCTGTGGTCACTCCAGGTCTTCTATGGTTGGTATTGAGATTAAAGGCGTGTGTCTCTAATGCTGGCTGTATCCTTGAACACACAGAGATCTACCTAGTTCTGCCTACCAAGTGCTGGGATTAAAGGCGTGCGCCTCCTTCAGCAAATCCTACCGGCTTTGCTATGGCTTGCTATTAGCTCTGACCCCTAGGCAACTTTATTTATTAACATACAAATAAAATCACATTTCAGTACAAATAAAATACCACTATACTTCTCTACTTCATTTATTTATTTAAATATTTATAGATTGATTTTTTTTAAGTTTATTTTATTTATGTGTATGCGTGTATGTATCTGCCACATGTGTGCAGGTGGCCTTAGAGACAGCCTGATATAGGTACTGGGAACTGAACTTGGGTCCTCTGGAAGAGCAGCACATGTTCTTAGCACTGAGCCATCTCTTCAGATCTGTATAGATAGATTTATTTATTTTTATATTATGTGTGTGAGTGTTTTAGTGTGTGTATGTCTGTGTACCATGTGTGTGCCTGGTGCCTTTGGAGACCAGAAGAAAATATTAGATCCCCTGGAAACAGAATTATGCACAGTTGTGAGTTTCCACGTTGGTTCTGGGATTGAATCTGACTTCTCTGGAAGAGCAGCCAGTCCTCTTAACCACTGAGTCATCTCTCTCTAACCCCTATTTACTTATTTTTTAAGATTTATTTTTATTTATTAGTATGTGTAGGTATATGCTTGTAAGTAAAGTGTCCTCCAAGGCCAGAGGTATTGTATCTCTTTAGAGCAGAAGTTATGGATGATTGTGAGCCACCCACTATGGGTGCTAGGAATCAAATTTGGGTCCTCCACAAAAGCAGTATGTATTTGTAATTGCTGAGCCCTCTTTTCAGTCCCTCCACATTGTTTGGTGAGACGGTTTCTCACCGAACCTGGAACTTAACATTTTTAGCTATACTGGCTGGTCAGTGGGTCCCTAGGTTCTGCCTGTCTCCACACTCCTAGTGTTGGGTTTACAAGCATATGCTGCCACACTCGGATTTGATGTAGGTGCTGAGGATTCAAGCTCAGCTCCTGCTTGTGTGGCAAGCACTTCAGCCACTGAGCCACCTCCCCAGCCCTCTGTTATATGCCCATCTGCAACAGTGTGTGGGCTTAGATTCTAAACTTTTCTACAGATGGATTTTGATAGATGCTTTGCTCTGTCACTGCATTGGAAAAAGATGGATGTTAGCCGGGCATGGTGCTGCACTCGGGAGGCAGATCTCTGTGAGTTCAAGGCCATCCTGGTCTACAAAGTGAGTTCCAGGATAGTTAGGGAGGTTACACAGAAAAACCATGTCTCAAAAAAAACAACAAAAAGAAGATTGACATGAAGTTGTATATTATTGAGACAGGGTCTCATGTAGACTAGGTTGGTCTCAAACTCATTCCATGGCCATACTTAACACAAACATGAATTCTGCTCTTTGTACCCTTCCTTCCTAAGTGCTGGAGTTAGTGTAAGTGTGCACAACCATGTCCAGCTGCAGTTTTATCTTTTTGTTGCTTTTTCTTTCCTACCCAGGTTCAAAGCTGAAGGAGGTCTTTGAAAAGATCCATAGCCTGCTCTCTGGAAAGCCTGTTCAATCTGGTTCGCGTTCTGTGTCTGTCACTCTTAACCCACAGGGGCTGGACTTCGTCCAGTACAAACTGGCAGAGAAATTTGTGGTGAGAAACCTTGTTGTCAGTGTAGGGGAAAGAAGCTGGTGGAAGTGTCGAGCCTTGCTATGATACTAATGTGAAATTGTGACATCTTTGTGCTCCTAGAAACAAGGGGAGGAGGAAGTGGCCTCTCACCACGAGGCAGCATTCCCCATTGCAGTGGTGGCATCTGGTATCTGGGAGCTCCACCCCAAAGTGGGAGACCTCATCCTTGCTCATCTCCACAAGAAGTGTCCTTACTCCGTTCCCTTCTACCCAGCTTTTAAGGAAGGGATGGCTTTGGAAGACTATCAACGGTGAGATTGTTTTCTCCTCTCTCACTCACTCTAGGGAGAGTAGTCGAATATAAGAATCTGATCTGTTTGCACTCTTTCTCACAGCTCCTTCTCTGTCCTTTAAATGTCCTGTCAGAAACACAATGTCTTGAACATTGGTATTGCACATCTGTAATTCCAAGATTTGGGAGGTTAAGGCAAGTGGGTTTTCAGGTTACCCTGGGCTATATAGCAAGAACCCCGTCTCACAAAAAAAAGGGGGGGGGGAGGTAATGTCTTTCACACAAACTAGATGTCTTTTGGGATTTGTAGATTTGAGGGGGTAATAATTGATAATCCCCATCACTTACGGAAAAGAATACTGGATCTAGGACCCTGAGTCTTAGAATTTTTTCATCTTACAGCTTTGCAGAATAGGGTAAATCATTTAGATCTCATTGAGAAGCTGCTTTAGTCAGGGTTACTATTGCTGTGATGGAACACCATGACCAAAAGCGACTCAGGGAGGACACAGTTCTTCATGGAAAGTAGGTAGAGCAGGAACTCAAGCAGGGCAGGAACCTGGAGGCAGGAGCTGAGGCAGAGGCGTGGAGGGTGCTGCTTACTGGGTTGCTCCTCATGGCTTGCTCAGCCTCCTTTCTCATAGCACCCAGGACCACTAACCCAGGGGTGGCACCACCCACAGCAGGCTGGGCCCTTCCTCATCAATCACTCATTAAGCAAATGCCCAACAGACTTCCTTTCCCTATAGCTGTTTGATCAAGGGTTCTCTCAGTTGAGGTTCCCTCTTCTCAGAGGATTCTTGGCTTGTATCAAGTTGACAAAACTAGCCAGCGCTTAGGCAGTTTCCTTATTGTGAGTTCACCGGTGAGTTTGCTTTGAAGAGCTAAATTTTATGTAGAAATTTGATCATGAATACCCGTGCTTTGTACAGATATAATAAGAGTATGTAATAATAATGCAAAGTGCAACTAGTAGTACCTTAAGCCAAAGAAACCTCTTTGTCACCCTCATTTTGGACTTGTCATTCTGAATTTTATCTTCACACATAGGATGCTTGGCTACCAAGTGACGGATTCGAAAGTGGAGCAACAGGACAACTTTCTAAAACGAATGTCTGGGATGATCCGTCTGTATGCTGCCATCATCCAGCTCCAGTGGCCATATGGAAACCGGCAAGAGGTAGGTAGAACAGCCTGCTGTTGATAAGGAGTGGTAGCCCAGCATCCACAGCAACTGCACCTTGGTGTTAGTCTGCTCTCTGTTACTAAGATAAACAACTTACAAGGAGGAAACCTCTACTTTGCTTTGTGATAGCCTATGCATGGATTAGGACATTTGTAAGAGCCTTCAGTCTCACTCTCCCTTGGTCCAGTTGCCTTTGGAGCCACGGTGAGACAAAGCATCATGGCAAAGCTGCTTATAGCAGTTGGCTAGTGAAAGATGCAAAAAGCTTTTGAGGGGGTTCTCAGTAAGTATCCCCTTCAAGGGTGTGCCCTCAGTGACCTAGCTTTCCAACTGGGCTCCACTTCTTAAAGGTTCCACACTCCGTAGTACCACAGGCTGGTGACCAAGCCTGTAACTCAGTCTTTGAAGGCTCTTGCAGACTGCCCTTCAGAGAGTCTATACTGTGGAATGATGGGTAAAGAGTGGTAGCCTCATGGGTATATTTTAGAGAAGTGGATGTTGATTCTTAGGCAACTTTTTTGAATCAACAAGAGAGTTCAGCTGCTCCCTCAGCTGAGGCCGTAAAGAACTAATCTTAGAACAGAGTCCACAAGTCATAACATTTATAAAAGTTTGGTCAGTTGTGGTGTGCTGCCTGTAATTCCAACACCAGGAAGCTGTGGCAGAAGGATTGCAAGCTCCAGATGACTCTGGACTGCACAGTGAGACCCTGTCACTACAATACCAAAATGAGACAAAAAGTCAGGCGTGTGTGGCGGGGGAGCATAGTGACACGCCTTTAATACCAGCATTTAGGAGGCAGGGTGGTGAGTTCAGTGCCAGCTAGGTCTACTTAGATGCTCCAGGCCACCCAATGCTAGTGAGACCCTGGCTCAAAACGAAAACACCAAAAAACAACCCCCCAAACCAAATCAACAGCAACAAAGTCAGGCGAGGTGGTTTACCCCTACACTCTTATCTTGAGAGAGTGGGCCAGGGAGGATTGCCATGAGTTTGAGGTCGGCCTGGGCTACAAAGTTAAGACTCTGAAAAACAAACCACAAATTTCCGGAACATGAAGCTGATGCTGGTATATCAAAGGAACCCTGTAAAGAATTTGTAGGAGCCTGCACATGGATCAAAATATTTCAGAGAATGATTTCCTTAGCTTTTGTTCTTTCTGCTCTGTCGTGTATGCATGGGCCGGATGCTCTTGGGGTTTATGTCTAATGGTTGAGTGATGACATGTTGAGTTTATTCTGTGACTAAAATGAGATGACGTCATGACACAGCTGCTTGCCTTCCAGGCTCATCCTCATGGCTTAAATCATGGCTGGCGCTGGTTGGCACAGATCTTAAACATGGAGCCTCTGTCGGATGTGACAGCCACTCTCCTGTTTGACTTCTTGGAGGTAATTCCACTATTCAATGAGAGAACGCCAGTGGTTGAGGTTGCCTCAGGACGTGGGGTAAAATGAATGGGGAAGCACCATAGAAGTGGAGCCAAGTAGTGGACAGGGTTAGGCTACTGTTACCTAGCTTCTCCTGAGCCAGGAGACAGGCCTAGCTTCCACTTTTTCTCTCACTGTCCTTGACTTCCCTTAGACTAGGATGGGCCATTTTCTGCTTTTTATAATGTCTTAGGTTGGGGGGGTATCCCTGCAGGCTTTATAGCTGGCAAGGAAAACAATTCAGCTGTGGGAAGAATGAAACTCAGTTCGACCTGGTGCTAGGCCAGGACTTCTTGGAGTCTGACACCAGCTCATATATTTTTGCCATATTTAAGCATAGCACAATTTTGGAAAAAAGTTTTCAGATAACGACTCAGCCCTGTGAGTACAACAACGCTTAAGACATGTTTACATTGAAGCTCCTTACAGAGTACAGATGGCTTCGTCCATAAGATGGGTTCTTTTGACTCAGAAACAGTGACTGAGGTCAACACAAGGCCTATGGGAGTTAGGATTGGTCTGGCTCTGTGATAACACAGAAGTCAAATGACATCTCTCACAAGGATGAGTTTTGGTTTTGTTTTGTTTTTGTTTTTTTGGTTTTTTTCGAGACAAGGTTTCTCTGTGTAGTTTTGGTGCCTGTCCTGGATCTCACTCTGTAGACCAGGCTGGCCTCAAACTCACAGAGATCTGCCTGACTCTGCCTCCCGAGTGCTGGGATTAAAGGTCTGCACCACCACCACCTGGCAAGGATGAGTTTTATGACCTAGAAGTAATACTCAAGGTTTAGAGGGAAAGGGCCTGGGATAAGTAAAACATCAATTCTGTAAGATACAGGCTGAGCCTCGCTCATCAGACAGCAAAGGATCACCAGGTTGTAGACTACATCCATTCGCAGCATTCCAGGAGGAGAGGTTAAAAATCTTTTTCCTTTGAAGGATGCCTGTGAGTTTAACTTTACTGGCTTCTCCTTTATTAATCTGTGTGCACAAGCACTTTCCGCCCTCTACAATAATGTATATCCTATTGTAAGTAAAAAGCAGGCTTCATTTTAGGGACAGAGAATTGAGTAATGGAACTATGGTAGACTGTGCAGGTGAGTCTCCTGAGACACTGGAAACAGGAACCAGATCACCAGGCACCAACACACTCCTCCTGGGTCTAGTCTTCCATAAATGTTCTTGCTTTGTGAGCCCCCTTTCCTTGCTTCTCTGTGCACTATGAGGACTATCCTGGACTGTCACCCAGTCTCAGTTTGGTTACCCAGTGTGGAGGGATCAATATCCCACTGTTCTCATGACTACTTTCTGGGGAGAAAATGCAAGCTTGGGTCAGATATCTCCCTCCCTGGAACTCAGAGATCCACTTGTCTTTGCCTTCTGAGTGATAGGAGAAAAGCATTCACCACCACACCCAGATGAAGGAGCTGCTTCTGAAATAAGCTTCAGGGAACTGGGAATGGTACGCCCATGACTGTAATCCCAGCACAAGGGAGGCCTAACAGGAGGATCACAAGTTTGAGACCAGCCTGGGCTGCTCAGTGAGACTCGAGTGACTGACTGCTGAGAGCTCCTGCCCTGACAACTTAGCCTGTAACTGAAATAGCTCCTAGTTAGGACGTGACTCCTGAAGTCACGGTGTGTCAGCGTTAAGCCTGAGTCTGAGACAAGCAGGAACTAAGAGGAATGCCACGAACTATTTGTTAAGCCTTGACAGTTGACTTAAGTGGGAGTATATAATAAATTAGAAGAAAGTTGATTCTTCTTTAATGTTATGAAGGGACTTAGGGTCTTATGCGGGCTAGACAATGCCCACAAATGAACTACATCCCCAACATAGAAAGTTGGGTCTTCTCCACCTACTCCTTAGTTAGCCTGAGATGATGGGAGTGACAGGCAAAGGAGTAATGGTGGTTTTCTCATGAGGTGATTTTTGTTCTCTGCTCACAGTTTTGTTTTGTACTTTTGTTTCTTTGTTTTTTGTTTTTTTGTTTGTTTTTTTTCAAAGCAGGGTTTCTGTATATAACAGTCCTGGCTGTCCTGGAACTCACTCTGTAGACCAGGCTGGCCTCGAACTCAGAGATCCTCCTCCCTCTGCCTCTCGAGTGCTGGGGTTAAAGGATGTGCCACCAGCACCCAGCTACTCTCATAGTTTTTATTTTCCCTCTAGGTGTGTGGGAATGCCCTCATGAAGCAGTACCAGGTCCAGTTCTGGAAGATAATACTTCTCATCAAAGAGGACTACTTCCCCAGGTACAGGCTTATTGATCAGCCCACTGGGGAATTAGTAGGTAACACTTGAAAGCCAGGTACCATGAATTCCTAAGTGCTAGTGCATTATGTGAGTGTGAGTGTGTGTGTGTGTGTGTCTTGCTGAGTTTTTATTTTTGTTTTCTTTTGTTCTTTTGTTTAGTTTGAGTCTCATACAGTATATCCCAACTGCAGCTCCCTCCCTCCACTCCTCCTTTCCCTCCCCCTCCAACTCTCCCTCCTGCAAGTCCACTCTCCTACCCCTGCTCCTCCCAGAAAAGAACCGGCTCCCAGGGACATCAACTGGACACATCACAAAGTACATTAAGGGGTTGGGGATTTAGCTCAGTGGTAGAGCGTTTGCCTAGCAAGCGCAAGGCCCTGGGTTTGATCCTCAGCTCCAAAAAAAAAACCAAAAAACAAAATACATTAAGACCAGGCACAAACCTTCACATCAAGGCAGTTCGAGGCAACCCAGTAAGTGGAAAGGGATCCCAAGAGCAGGCAAAAGAGCCAGACACCCCCAGTCCCACTGTCAGGAGTCCCCCCCAAAACCCCATGCCAGTAACCATTACATATATGCAGAGAGCCTATCATAGACCCATGTAGGCTGCACGATTGCAAATTCAGTCCGTATGAGTGCCGTGAGCCCTGCTTAATTGACTGCACAGACTATGCTCTCCTGGTGTCCTCACTGGCTCCCACAATTCCACCACACCCTCGTCTTTGGGGTTTGCTGAGCTCTGAGGGGGAGAGATCCAATGGAGACCTCCAACCTGGGCTGACTCTTTGGCTGTGGATCTTGTGCGTGTTTCATTTTAAAGTTGTATTTGTGTGGTTGGTTGGTTGGTTGGTTGGTTTTGGTTTTTCGAGACAGGGTTTCTCTGTGTAGCTTTGCGCCTTTCCTGGAACTCACTTGGTAGCCCAGGCTGGCCTCGAACTCAGAGAGATCCGCCTGCCTCTGCCTCCCGAGTGCTGGGACTAAAGGCATGCGCCACCAACGCCCAGCGGTTTGTTTTGTTTACTGGTGGGGCTGGAAGTGGGACTTGCGCATGCTCAGTGTGCACACGGAAGTCAGGACAGCACAGGGAGCTGCGCTTTTCCTTTCACCTCGTGGGTTCCTGCGGTCAGACTCAGGTAAGTCAGGCTTGGTAGCAAGGTCTTTAACCCCCACTGAGCCATCTCACCAGCCCAGTGTGTGATATTTTTGACTTAAGTGAAAAATGAGCTAGGGTCAGTGGTTGAGCATGTGCCTAGCATGAGCAAGGGCCTGGGTTTGATCTCATGATGTGGACTGGGATCTGTTTAAAGATAATATTGCTGGGCAATCGTGGTACACACCTTTAATCCTAGCACCCAGATAGCAGAGGCAGGCAGAGTTCAAGGCCACCCTGGTCTTACAGAGCTAGTTCCAGGACAGACAAGAGTAAACAATGAAACCCTGTCTCAAAAATCCAAAACGGGGGGGGGGGGGGGGGGGGGGGGGGGTATCTTTCTACTCATCCTTCTCTTTGATTTTTTTTTTTTAAGAAATTTATTTCCAACTGTGTGTATGTATACTTGAGAATGTTCACAAACACAAATACACACATAATGTATACATGTGCCTTCAAAGACCAGAGGTGTTGGAGCCTCCAGAGCTGAGTTACGGGCACAGTGAGCTACCCTTCATGAGTGCTGGGACTTGAACTCAGGTCCTCTACAAAACCAATAGGTACTCACCAATGAGCCATCTCTCCAACTTTTTCTTGTCTGTAATGTTTGAGTAAATGATTTTGAACTTCAATGAAAGCATCTTTTAATTATTGTTTCTTTAAAAAATTGTAAATTATGGAGACGTTGAAATAAGTAAGATATTTGATGTTGGGTATGGGTGATAGGGCACTTATCTAGCACATTCTAGGCTCTGGTCACACCATTACATGCATTCACTCACGCACCACTGAAAAAATACTGGCTTTTTTTTTTTTTTTTTTTTTTTTTTTTTTTTTTTTTTT
>CABHPR010140457.1:0-25990 GCA_902168415.1 Peromyscus melanophrys | reverse complement strand
AACTAACTAACTAACTAACTAACTAACTAACTAACTAACTAACTAACAAAAAGCAGGCAAATGGTTTGGCCCTGTTCCTGGACTACAAGAGGAACCAGAAGATGAGAAAGGAGTGTGATACAAGAGGGCCCCTTACTGTAGTCCCAGATACTCAGAAAGCTGAGGCAGGAGGATGATTTGAGTCCAGGATAGCTTGAGCAACATAAAAAGATCCCATTTTATAGGAACAAAGAGGTGGGTCTTTAGAGAGAGACACAGATGTCACGGGGCCGTTTCTGACCTGTGTCCAGCAGCAGCTTCACAATGGCGAAGTTGGAGTGTGACACACTGTAGTGAAGGGCTGTGTTCCCACTTCGGTCAGCCAAGTTGACAAGCAGCTTCAGAAGATGTGGGGAATAAGGCTGGACCTCGAGGAGGTAGGCGGCCACCACTGCAGGGCTAGATAACTTCCGGCTGGACACACGGAACCACTCTTGACTGATGGTATTCAAGCTTTGCCTCTGAGATGGCAGAATTTCTGATTACAAGAGATTCCCTGGCCTAGGTACCCTAGTTAGAGCCCCAGTGACACTTGGATAGGTCAGCTTTTGGATGCTTCTAACTCTGTCACACTTCCCTGCAGCTCCTCCTGTGTTTTATCTGGGGGATCTGAGACAGCAGGACCAAGAATCCCGCAGCACACTCAATGCCGGTGTGTTTCTCCCCACCCTCTACTTCCTACCCATTGGCAACCACATGCAAAACAACCACATACAAAAGAACCACATACAAAACAACCACATACAAAACAACCACATACAGAACAAATATCAAGCAGAGGCATCAGCTCTGTGTGACAGGCCCAAATGTTTAAGGCCACATGTTTAGAATATTTATCTAAAGGGCAAGAGATACTATTGGGATGTGGTTATTGTAAATGGCTTTATGTCCATTCTGGAAGGGGCGCCAGGTTTAGTCATTAAATCCACAGAACCAGACGCAAGCTCTGGCTCAGCCATGTGATTATACACCCTCATGGAATATTTCTTGTCCCTGTGATAAAATGAGGCTGGCTTCCTTGTTTCCATGGTTCTATAGGGTGAGGTAATTTTAAAACCTATTCTGTCTCTTGGGCAGGGCTAAGGTGGCAGAGATGAAGGGGATTCTCATCCTGCGGTTTGATGGAATGTGGGGTGGTGCCAAGCTTGCATGCACATGAACTTATGCATGCACATTTCCAGAGTGGAAGCATCAGAGTCACGTGTGGCTGAATCATTTCTCTATATCAGAGTATCTTCTTTATCTAGGGAATCGAGAAATCCTGGAGGAAAGCCATGGTGTTGTGGAATATAGTGGTAGATTTTAAACCAGGAGCTGAAGCTGGTAGAGTCCTTGCTGAGCATGCATCCCATTCTTAGCACCACCTAAAAGCAGGCACAGTGGCAGCTGGAGGCAGCAGGATCAGAAAGTTCAAGGTCACACTTGGCTATCTGATGAGTTTGAGATCAGGCTGGACTGTATGAGACCTCATCTCAAAATAAATGAATGAATGAACAAATAGTAAAAACCAAGCTTCATTATGTGATCTGAGTATCAGGAGTCTCCATCAACATTCATCTCACGTATCAGCTCCTTAACAATCTGGGGAATGCTATTTGCCAAATCAGCTAAGATTAAAAAAAAACAGAAAACAAAAAACCCAAAAAATGGGTTGGGTGAGTAACAAACACTGCTGAATTGATCATTTTTAATCTCCAGGCTGCTCTGCTGAGGGCGCAAATGGGCTTTGAAAGTGCTTACAGGTTTTTCCACTTTGGGTCTGACAGCTGTCTCCTGGCTCAGGCCAGTAGCCCTTGATTAAAAATAGAACACAAGAATTACAGGTTCTAATCTCCATGGGACATAAGCGTGGGCCAGATCAAATAGAGGTATGTTCTTATTTTTGGTCTCCTGACCCATCTCCTGACCCTGACCCATGTTAAGCAAAACAGTAAAATGGTAGAATCAAATGTGAGGACTCGAGGTGATGGAGACAGGCTACAACCACTGTCATTTATTGATGAGGAGACCAGGCCCTGAGCGGTGAATTAACTGCCTTCGGAAGAGGTCCCGGAAGTAAAACCCAGGCCACATTCCACATGCCTTTTTCTACTTTACCCATAGTTTTGTTGGACTGCAAGGCACTTTGAAGCCTAAGGCACAGAGTTCAGTGGTAGCTACAACTTCTAGAAACACTTGGTACAATGCCTCTGGCCCCATGGCTAGCTTTCTTGTGCATTAATCCTTCTGTTCCCTCAGCCTAGCCCATCTCCTGAGGGGACAGCATTTGGGTAAATCACAGAATGCCTGAGGAGTGAGACTCGGTGTGCACACACACTCTGCTGCCTCAGATAAGGGACCAAATTCACCCCATCAGAAACCTCCATGAGACAGTGGAAAGTCCAAGTACCAGGAGCTGCTCGGTGGTGGCCCCGGTTTCCGGCAGGTGCTGGCTCAGTGCCCGGCATGCGGCAAGAAATTCCTCTGAGGGTTTACATCTAAAGAAAATAGAGAGATTATATCGTTCAATTTGCTGACAAAAAAGACATTCACTGTCCACCTGCAGCAGCTGAAATGTTCAAAGCTGGGAGACTACTCCACAAGAGGGACGGACATTCCTAAAAAACATGGCCGCTCATGGTTTTATGTGGCTTGGCAGCTGAGTGCTTCTTGCTTTTGGCAGGGGCTGGAGGAGATAAGGAAGGCACTGGGGCAAAGGCCCCACACTAGTCATTGTCAGGCCAGGAAGGAAAGCAGTCCCTTCCTGGGTGCCCAGAAAAGCCAAAGAACCTAATGCATACGAGCAGACTCTTCTGGTTTGGTTCACTCAGCACAGGGCTTGGCACAAAATAGAACCTCCGCAAACATTGCTGACCGGATGGGTAGAAGTGCACGCACACAATGGGACAAGATGGAGGAGAAATATGCCCTTATCTCTCTTTAGAGGGACATGTGTCTCATTTCTACCTACGTGACTCACCTCTCAGGCCTCAGATGAGAGACTTCCTCCCCAGGCCCACTTGTCTGGCCTGAGTTACTGGTGCCTTCGGGGACACACTGCTCAGCCTCACAGGCAGCATGCACGTCTCTCTCCTGTGTGGGCTCTGAGCAATCGCGTTTCTTCTCGGTCTCACTGTCAGACACGTCCTCAGGAGAGCTGTCCTCCCCGCTGGTCTCCTCACTGGAAGTGGTCTCATAGCTAGGAAAGGACACAAAGGTCATTTGGTCCATCCTTCGTGACTGGGGCCAGTTGTTCATGTCAACATGAGTACGTGCTTCTGGAACCCTATGCTCAAGAGAGGAGCCCAAGTCTAGGCTAACATCCCTACACCCAACTTCGGTTCCTGAACTGCCTCACTTCTCTGTGTGGCCAGGAATCCTTTAGCCTCCTGCTCCAGCCTGGATTACATCCGACAGTGGTGAACCCCTCAATACCTGCTCCACGCAGGCTCTAATGTGATAATGGCCACAAATTAAATGGCAGTGGAGGGAGGAAGACTTACTTCAAGTTGAACATAGGTTGGGCATACCTGCAAGTTCAGCACTCAGGGGGACTGAGGCAGGAGAACGGAGAGTGTGGCCATCCTGGGCTGCAGAGTAGACTCTGTCTCAAAAATAAAGTGTGTGTGTGTGTGTGTGTGTGTGTGTGTGTGTGTGTGTGTGTGTGTGTGTAATATAGGCTCTTAACCTTGGCTATACACCAGAACCTTTGGAGTGTTTAGCATTCTCAGTGTGTGAACTGTACCCCAAGCTAACTACACCAGTCTCCATGATTGCAATCAAGAATTTCCAAAGCTTAGTGTCCCTGGTGTGTAGTCACACTGAGCACCATGGTTCTAGAACTCCAAATACTGAGAAATGGCCAGGCCAAGACTCTCTGGGCAGGGCAAGCAAAGAGAAGAAAGGAAGGTGGCCAAGCCATCAGGTATTGTACCTGATGTACCATCTGTAGCATCCGGTACCTCTTCACCAAGAGAACAGCCAATCAGTAGTTCCCCCTTCCTTATTTTTTTTAAAAGGATTTATTTATTTATTTGTTTGTTTGTTTGTTTATTTATTTATTATGTATACAGTGTTCTGCTTGCATGTTATGCCTACAGGCCAGAAGAGGGAAGGAACCAGATCTCATAATAGATAGTTGTGAGCTACTGGGACTTGAACTCAGGACCTCTGGAAAAGCAGCCAGTGCTCTTAACCTCTGAGCCATCTCTCCAGCCTCCCCCCCTTTTTTTGTTTTTCGAGATAGGGTTTCTCTGTGTAGCTTTGCACCTTTCCTGGATCTCGCTCTGTAGACCAGGCTGGCCTCAAACTCACAAAGATCCACTTGGCTCTGCCTCCCAAGTGCTGGGATTAAAGGCATGCGCCACCACCGCCCCCCTTCCTTATTTTTTTAAAATTATATTACATCTATGTATTCATTTGTGTTCTCTCTCTCTCTCTCTCTCTCTCTCTCTCTCTCTCTCTTTCTCTCTCTCTCACACACATACACACACACACACACACACACACACACACACACACGTCACAGTGTGCATATGGAGGACAGTCTGAGGGAATCTGTTCTCTCCTTCCACCTTGTAGGTCCTGGGGATTGAACTCAGGTCCTCAGGCTTGGTGGCAAGCACTTCTACCAGCTCTGCCATCTCACTGGGCTCTGTGTGTTTCTTGACTTACCTGTGAGCTAAAGGTAGCAACCAGGATTTACTTGCCTTTTTTTTTTAACCCTGTCACCTAGCTTATAGCTGTCTTTTAATGACCATTTGTGAAGTGACCCATTTAGGTATAATTTAAGAGCAAACTATTCAGCCACAAACTGCATACACCCCAGATTATATTGCTTAGTGACGTCACCGATGTCTTAGCTTGTACAGTACTCTGATGTTCACACGGTGATGGAATCCCCAACTATGCCTTTCTCAGAATGCATTCTTATTGCTAGATGACACGTGACCATATGTAATGCTCCGTCTCCCAGTCTAGAGAAGGCTTGGCTCCTGTTCTCTATCAATGGACTAGTGGTTTTTGGTTTGATTTGCAGAAGAAAAAAAAATGGATTGGGTTTGGGGGTGTAGTGGTAGATAGAGTACCCACTATTGTGTGCAAGACCCGGGTTCAAGTCCCAGCACCAGAAATAAACAAAGAGATCAAACTTGAAGTTCAACAAATCAGCCAAGCTTGATGCTAGTTTCAGTGTTGTGTTCAAGTCAGAGGCCTTCCTCAAAGGGCCCAGAGACCCCGAAACTCCCACAATCCCCCTGGAGGTGGGCCCTGAGGAGACCAGGACAAACCATTAAAAGTAGAGGTTCTAACAGACCAGCACAGCTGACAAGGAGTCAGACATGTGCCAACCCAGCAGTCCACGGAGATGGAATCCCTGCCGAACAATGGGACGCAGCTGTGTCCCCCGGGACAGGGTGCTAAGGACAGCAGTAGGTTAGGTGGCAGGGAAGGCAGTCTGAGCTTCACAAGCGATGCTTACCCACCGTTAACCCCAACAAACTGAAGGTTCTTTTTGGTCCCATTACCTCCTGCACGGAAGCCATAGTCTTTCTTTTTCATTATGGATTTAAGGCTGGTCGACGGAGAGATCTCTAGGCAGACACAATATCACAGGTTAGAATGACCTTAGGGCAGCCAGACTAGGATTCTTGCTTTAACAGGTATATGAAAAGAAGAAAGGAGGAGCAGGGGGCAGATAATGCACACTGGATGTTTTAGGGCTGTTAGTCAGAGGCCCTTGGGTTCAATGATTGTAGAACTGTCCCTGGGAATGATGTCACTCTTTGTATGACAGAGTAGCTATTGGAACACTTCTCAGAACATGTGTGTGGTGTCAGCACTGTCTTTATCTCAGGGCTGGGAAATGTGGCTCAGACTTGCACACAGGATGGTATGGCAGAACTCAGGTCTTTGGATGCTGGTCAATACCCATCTCTACTCAGGCATCTCAATACTCCTTCCTGGAGAGTGTGCAAGTCACCACCTGTGATGACACTGGACTCATGACTGATAAGTGAACCAGGTCACAGATCTTGTGCTATGTGATGGCATGGAAGACAGTTCCCCATAGGCAAATCTAGAAGTAGCCGAAAAGTGAGAAAGTAGCCGGTTTGTGACCGGTGGCAGGGAGCCGACTTGAGTTCTGCAAGGCACTCTGGTTCAGCGTTGTTCAACAGTGAAGAGTGCGTGTGATGTCTCGGCCATTCCTGCTCAGCTAAGGGGTAACCTCTGTACATGAGCATCCCTTCCTAACCTCCTTCCGTTCCTCCTCCTTGCCCTCACTCCTTTCACCCATTCCTCCCTCTTCCTTATCTTCCTATACCCCAAGTATTAAATGAACGATTTCGGGTCTCTTTATAATGTTCCTTCAAATTGAAGCTAGAGAAAACCTCTGATATGAGAAGCAAGAAAGGAAGGTGGGGATTGTCAGAGTCCAAGAAGCACAAAGGAAGTCCCAGGAGGAGTGTATAGGTAGTGTTCTTGGTCTTTGACATGGCCCTATACATAATGCATCGCAGACAAGGTACCCTCTGGGCAGACTCGTTGCTGCAGGCTTATGGCTTGGCAAATGACTTTCCCTCCATGCTGGGTATCTCTGTGGCCTGTGCTGTCTCTTTAGCTGTATGTGGAAGTCCTGCAGCTAGACACAATCCAGCAACAAGGCCTCCACTTGATCAGTTTTTATTCCCCTGAGTCCCTGGGGGTATTAAATTTTTTTTTCAAAAACATACTCATAATTAAAACCCCCAGTCCCCACAATTTGTCATGTAAAGGAGAAGTAGGTCCCAGGCATCAGTACTTACCCGGTGGTGGTGGAGGGGTGGATGAGGGCGGGGCAGGTGGCTCCTTCTGCTCTGGGGCCTGGGCTGAGTAGGCAGAGAGCAACAGGTTGAGGGAACTGAGCAGCTGGTTCTGGATGCTGCTGAGCTTGGAGGCGGGCTGCTTGATGGCGCTGGCCAGCTCTGGGTACCCATGTTCCAGGCAGTTCCACTGCTCATGAAGAAGTTCTTGGATCTTCTTAACATACTGGCCGATTGTAGCATCCTGTGGGGAACTGGCGGGCCTTCCAGGTAGCTCAGCCCCTGGGAATTCTGAGCTGGCCTCCTCCCTGATCACTGAGGCAGACTCTCTGCTGCTGCTCCAGGGAGAGGCTTCTGTTACCCTGTTTAAGTCCTCAGCCCCCACCTGTGGGCCTCTCTCCTGCTCAGAGACATCTTCTTTGATCCTGAGCTCCATGGAGAGGCAGCTACATAAGGACGAGGCAAGGACCTGCTCAGGTCCCCTTGACAGGGACAGCTGGGGTGGCAGCGCAGGCTCTTCAGGACTCTGATGGCCTTGCTTGTGACTACTTTGGACCCATGGGAAGCCATTCTTCTCTGCTCTAGATGCCCAGCATTCAGGATCTGGGATTCTCATCAGGTTGACTCCAATGTTCTTGTCACATGAGTCCTTGGGGATGAGTTCAAGAAGAGGATCAGTGTTCACCGTGGCATCAGTCTGGTCCAGAGCATTACTGGCCTTCTCTTGACTAAGCTTTTCTTCTAATTGGGCTATAGTGCACTCCAGCTCTTGGATCCTCTGTTCCCTTGCCTTGGTCTCCTCTTGCTGCCTCGTGAGGGCAGCTCTGATGTGGGCAAGCTCCTCTGTTCTCCCTGACAACTTGTCCTCAAGGGCCAAGACCTGATTCTTCAGGCTGGAGATACTGTTGGTATCTGTCCCCACTAGGCCCAAGCTTTCCTCTGTTACCCGGATACCAATGCTCCTCACATCCAACTCTATGGGTGGAGGAGGTGGGATCTCACTGATATTGAGCTCAATTTCCTCCAGGGAGAGCTCACTCTCAGGGATGGGGGATGGCAGAGGGGGTGGGCTGGGTGTGGAAGAGCCGGGAGTTAGCACTGCCTCTGCCTTTCTGGCTTGTTGCTGAATTTCCACATCCCCTAGAACCATGGGTACATTCTGGACTGAGGAGGGAGGACCTGGCTGAGAAAGGTGAATGGAAGCCTTTATGGCACCTTCTTCAGGCTCAGCTCCCTCCATGACCAGCTCTGGAATTGCTGGTTCCAGCTCTCCCAACTCTCTGTCTGTTGATTGGGTTGATGCTTGGAAAGCTGTGAACCCTTCTGCAGGGTCAAAGGTATCATCGCAAACACTGCCTTCACCCTGGAGCAGTGTGGAAGGAACCGGGGTCAGACTGGACTCATCGGGGGCCCGGTTTTGTAGCAGCGTAGCCGGCATGCTGGATGCTCTCAAAAGCAGGGGCCGTCCACTCCCACCATCCTCCAGAGCACCAGCCTCTTCCTGCCCGGTAGCCTCTGCCAACAGGGCCTTCCTGTGATAGCTCAGCTCACTACCATACACTGAGGCCCGGGGGACGTCACCTAGTGGCAGTGACTGGGATTGCTCCTGGGTCCCCAGGGATATCTTTCTGGGCACCACAGGAGACCAGTTTTGCTGGGGAGGAGCAGCATGGATGCGAGCCCCACTGTCAGGAAGGCTGAAGTTTCGGGGCAAAGTACTAAACTTCGCCTGCTTGGCTCTTCTGTGGATAGGAATCCTTTTGATGGTGTGTCCCTTCTCAATATCATCCACATATTTGAGGAAATCCAGGTCCAAATGAAAGCCATATGGGGTCTCCACAGAGTAAGGGTGGCTCTTTGCAGGATCTTTCTCTTCATCCCCCCGAGAAGACTGGTCCTTGGCTGGGAGATATGATACATAAAGAAATAAGCATAAAGTTAAAATGAGGCTGAATGTCTGTGACTTTGACCTCACCTTACTGTATGAGCCGTCCCTCTGATGCTCTAGCCTTCGAAGGATGCTGTGGAACCTACGGACTTGATGCCTGTGCTGGGATATCGTCTTACCAAACCAATGAATATTTAGCCAATGTCTGTGCTTTCTTATTTTCAATTTGCCATTTCAGTCGTTATCATGAACCTACCCGCAGACCAGGAAAACAAATTTGCCTCACACTGTTTTTCTGGGTTGCATTGCATAACGGCTGAACTGAAGTCCAGCAATTTGTCAAAGAAGGGTACCAACTGATAATTATAGACTCAGAAGATTCTGCAGGATGAGATACACAATTTTCTCAGCATTCAAAAAGAAACTAGTATGCCTAAAATAGGTTCCAGCAAATCTTGCAAAAGGCTAAGATATTGATTATTTATTACTCCCACATTTCTTAAGCTCCTGGGGTGCCTAAGCCTCTGGTTACCTAAAGACTAACAGGAACTAGAGCAGGTGATCATGGATGCCCAGTTTTCCTTCCCCCTGAAAACTGAGTAGGATGCTAAACGTGCTCACTATTATAGTTACTATTTTTGTAGAAGCCCAAAATGTAGAGAACTGAGGTCCCATGATGGAAGTCAACGTATGTGACTCCCCACTGGGAATGAAGGAGGGCTTGCACACATTTGCTCAGATTACTTGATTGCTGGGTTTTAGTGCAAAAACATATAAAACATCAGCAATTCAACCCCTCAGCAACTATTTACCGAGTGTCAGTTGCTGAGCTATACATTCTGGAGACACAAAGGTAAGTCAGTAACAGGCATTTCTCTCAAAGGATTTATGATCAGATACTCCAGCAGCAAACACAATGCAATGTGCTGGGTAACTGGACACTGTATACAGTAGTCTTCTTCACTGGCTTATTTCCCCCCTTTCTCTGGAAGTCTTTTCTTGGATATGGAGGAAAAATTTGCCTTGCTAATGGAGGGAGACTTTACAAGAGTGACATAAGATGGCGGATTCTATGAACAAATAGGAATTTGCCAGAACAAGAGGGCAACAGACTTTGTAGCAGTTAATTCCCAAGATGGCTCTGTCAACTCTTAGCCCCTTTAGACAAGCAATCTAATTCCACTACGAAGGGGAAATCCATTTCTTCACCACTTTGAATCTCTGCTGGCTTGCAGTGCTTTGGTCAAAAGAATATGGCAGGGATGATGCTAAGGGAGCTCTAAAGTTAGACCACAAGGAGACTGGTAGTTTCTATCAGGGCCTCTCAGAATGCACCTATGTTGGGAAGCTAGCTACCATATAAGAACTCTCTGAGGTTGTCATAATGTGAGGACGCTTAAGCAGCTTCCCATAGAAGTTATCTGGAGAAGGAGAAGGGATGGAGAGAGGGAGGGATAGAAAGAAAGACTGCCCTAGCCATCATAGCCCGAACACCAGGTGTAAGTATAAAGGAACATCAGTCTTTGACTACAGGAAGGACCCAGGCGAGGAGCTCTCAAGCTAAATCTGGACCAGTAATCAATTACTGTGGGAAGCCATTAAGTTTCAGGGTGGTCTGCCCTGCAGCAGCAGGCAGTCATTCTCTAGGTAGAAGTCAGGGAAATGGCCAAGACACAGAGGTGTGGGCTCACAAAGCACGCCAGGGGTGGGTAAAAGTTTATACGGTCACAACTTAAAGTGTGGGATTGAAGAGTTAGGAGAGAAATACAGGATGGAGAAAGTGAAGAAAAGCTAGATCATGAAGCAACCTGTATGCATGACAACCATGTGACTTACTGTCTAGGTCACAGGATTCACTAACAGGCTTTAAGTAAGGAGTACATTGGTCAAATTGGGTTTTTGTTTGTTTGTTTTTGTAGTTGCTTTGGTTTAGTTTGGTTTTGAGATAGGGGCTCACTGTGTAGCCCAGACTGGCTCTGAATTGTCAATCTTTCTACCTCACTCAGCCTCTGGAGCACTGGGATTATAATTGTGTGACATCCTGCACAGCTCAAAATGAACATTCTTGCAAAGGACTGAAAGAAAGATAAATCAGAGGCCTGGCCTGGGACCAGTGGACAGATTGTTGACATGGCCAAGGTGAGAGAAACTGGAAGTAATTTGGAGGGAAAGAGACGGGCTTTAAGAAGGCACTAATGGTGAGATGGGGGGGGGGGGACAGCCTGGGGCTGTGCACCTGACGGCTCCTCCTCCTGGCAGCGCTACATGCCTGCCCAGTGACTCTGCTTAGGTGTCTCTAGAGAAGGGGATGAAGCCAACTTGACACATGAAGTCTCTGCGCCACTATTACTAAATAGATCTACAGGCCTGTGGGTGATTGTTACAACCACAGCTGAGAGCAGGGTGAGCTTCTCCTGAGTCACACCATGGTCCCTGTTGGGCTTCAGACTTCCAGTAGACAAGGAGGCAACGTGCCTCTGGCACCCAAATATCTCCACATAACCACATAACTTCCCATCTACCCACACAACTTTTTCTCCCAACTTGCCCACTTGCCAAGGAGACACACTGCAATTACAGTAGTGTGGCCACTTTCTGTTATTGCTTGTGTTGGTTTCCTAAGCTGTGCCCTGAAGCCTACTGGCCCACTCAGAAGAACCCTGGATTAGGAGAACAAGTCAAGTCAGAGAGGAGGAGACGGCTGTCCAAAGTGAAGTGGGGAGATTCATGACCCAGAGCAGAGACTTCTCCTAAAGGAGAGGCTGTACTGTTTATTGCATCTGTCTATCACCTCTATGCAGTAGAAATGCTCCGATTTTCCCAGGGGCCTCTGGGAGCAGATCTGGAGCATGAAGACATGGCATCAAGTAGGAAGCAGAGTGTTGAAAGGCAGAGAGAGCCAAGGGGAGCCAAAGGAGCCTGAGACTGAGAAGATATCAAAGGAAAGAGGTTTATGGGTCTGGAGTGATGGTTCAGCAATTAAGAGTACTTGTTGCTCTTCCAGAGGACCTGAGTTCCATTCTGAGCACCTATGTCAGGCAGCTCACAACTGCCTGTAACTCTAGCTGGCCTCCAAGCACACCCAAAGAGCATATGCTTACCCAGACAGATGCACATAAATAAATATATCATTTTTAAGAGGTGAGACATTTAAGAGGCAGCTTCCTACATATACACACATACCCATACTCACGTATCAATTTGGTGATCCTCATGTTGCCCTGCATGCCACCCATCTCCCTATATTCTTCCTTTTCTCCCAGGGCAAGAGTCATGCTGGAACTTGAGCATTATGCATAAGACCCAACCTCACATTAAGTGGGGCTCTTGTTAGTTCTATCTGGTATTCAGGAGCTCGGGCAGGAGGTCAAGGAAAGAGGTACTTAGATCTCTCCCTGTTCAAAATAAAAGTTAGATCAGGTAAACCAACCTTTCTACTTATGTGGCTCTGGAAAAAGAATCTCATTTCTTTATGCCTCAGTTTCTCCCTCTGTAAAGTAGAGAAAATATTGCCTGACTTGTAGACTGACTATGTGGGTTCTTACTGAGGCTCTTATAGGCAGAGATGGGGAGGGTCTGATGGGAGAGGATTGCTGTGGATTCTCTCCCTGGGTTAATTAACTCTGTGAGCATCAGAGCTTGACAGTGTGTATGTGTGTGTGTGTGTGTGTGTGTGTGTGTGTGTGTGTGTGTGTGTGTAAGTTTCCCCAGAAAACTGGAAAAACCGGGGCAATGAATCAGGGGAAGAAGAAAAAGAAAACAACGAGAGATTCAGAGCTACTGGGAACTGTTTTGCTCTAAAAGCAAAGTTGGTTGGTAGGCACTTGGAAAAACCTGCAAACACAACCATTAGCAGACAGACAGACAGACAGACAGACAGACAGACAGACACAAATACACGTAGCTGAATTTTCTCCGGTCCTGCCTGGGTCCTATAACCCTGCAGTCCTGCAGCCACTCAGACCCAAGTAAACACAAAGAGGCTTATATTAATTAAAACTACTTGGCCATTTAGCTCAGGCCTACCACTGACTAGCTCTTAGACTTAAACTCAGTCCATTTCTGTTAATCTATGTGTTGCCACATGTTCCATGGCTTTACCTGTGTGCCATTACATGCTGTTCCTGGACGGCGGACTGGTGTCTCCTGACTCAGCCTTCCACTTCCCAGAATCCTCCTTTCTGCTTATCCTGCCTATACTATACTTTCTGCCTGGCTACTGGCCAATCAGCTTTTTATTTATCAACTAAATCAGAACAACACATTCACAGCATACAGAGCCATATCCACAGTGCACGCACACACACACACACACACACACACACACACACACACACACACACAGGATGGGGGCAGATAGGAAAGGGACAGAGAAGGAAGGAGTGACAGTCATTGCCTCAAAGGCTAAGTGCATGAAGGCTGGCAGGTGAATGAATGAATCAGAGGTAAAGAGCAGAAGCAACGCTCAAATGTCTGTCATCAGTTTCTGAAGGAAACGGAGAAAACAGAACTAAGAGAAAGTGACCAGAAGTGATGCCAGGAAGAAAGGATATTAAGTGAACTTCTTTGAAAAGCTAAGCTAGTGCAGGCCTGGTTGCTCAGGCTTTGAATCCCAGCACTCGGGAGGCAGAGGTAGGAGGCAGGCAGATCAGTCTGGTCTATATATAGCAAGGTTCCAGCCAGCCAGAGATACACGATGAGATCCTGTCTAAAACAAAAGAAGTCAAGATCCAGAGGATGTCCCCAAAGGGAGGGGCACCTTCCTTGAACTACTGGAGGTGGGTGTCCTTGAATAACTGAAAGGGAGTGATACCGAGGAGGTGGAGCAGGGACCATTTCCAGGAAGCACTGGAAAAGCAGCTCTCTGCAGGAAGTGGAAATGCATTTGGAAACAAGCAGGAGGGAAGAGCAGCTCTCTGCAGGAAGTGGCAGGCTCCTGAAACACAGGGAAATGTGTTTGGAAACAAGCAGGAAGCAGGACTGCAGGTGACTTCTAGTCCTAGGTCCTGCCACCAGTAAGGGCCACCAGTAAGGGCCATGTGACTGAAAGATTGAGAGCTCTCCTATTTCCTGATACTGGGGGATTTGGAAAATGGCATCTCATCAGAGTCGGGAGCCTGGGCTCCAGGCGGTGGCCTGCAGCATGTTTCCTGGGAGGGAACGTTCACTATGCTCGATAGCTATTACTCAATGATTTTCTGTGCAGCATTTTGCTTCCTTCCGTATGTGAGAGCCAAAGTTACATTTTAAGTTTTAATTACTATGCCTTAGAGATCCATGAAGCAAAAATGCCTCTGATACAAGCCCTTTGCCCAAGGACAGATAGTTTCTGAAATGCTGGAGGCGACTGTTTATGCACAGGAGATAATAAGCCATATGTTTTCACTCCACTAAACAAGTTTGTTTGACCATCTGCAACAGTTGTGCTTGATCGCATGTGGGCGGGAGGTTCATAGGCAGAAAATACATCAGGATGTGTGCTTGCCCCTGATTGGATGTAGGCTGGATGTACATCAGGATGTGTGCTTGCCCCTGATTGGACCCAATGGGAAATGCAATGGATTATGGGTTTTCCTTCTTAAGCCTTGGCAAACCATGAACCTGGGTATGGACCTGGCCAGAGCCCATCCACCTGGCCAGGATTTAATTAAAGCTTGCTTCAAATTTGGCTTTAAATTATGGTAGTGGTCTTATTCTTGATCAGTGGGATTAACATGTACCAAGCCTGGGAGATACTTTATTAAAACTCATTTATAGATGAGACATGACAGACAGTTTGGAAAAAATGCCCAATATTATACCACCTATGAGTCACTCTTCTACCGCAAGGCCAAAGTATCGTCCTTGTGACTGGCTTTGGCTGAGGGTTAGGGGCCAACAATCTTGACAGAGACAGAAACATGAACTCCAACTGCCCATTGAGATTTGTCTGTTTTTCCTGTCCTTGGCTCCTCTCCCTCCACGTGGGACTCTGCCCAGCTATCTTCCTGGATGATGAGTGACATGTGGTTAAGTCATTGCTGATGGCCTAGGAGTTAAATGATCAGACGCACAAACAGGCCAATTAAACCATCTAGCCCCCACCTAGCCATCTAGGAGATCCCATGAACAGGCCCAAGAGAGATCAGCCACACCAGCCTAAACCAGAATGCTGCCCCCCCCCCCCAACCACAACTGACTTCCGCAATCTTCTGAGAAATAATAAATGTTCTTTAAGTCACAAACCTTTTTATCCCCTCATCTGTTTAAAAAAAAAAAAAAAAGGTGATGAGGGAAGAGGAGACCCTATTGCATTCTTGGTAGGTGAATGAGAGGAAAAAAATTAAATTATCCATATTTAATGTTTTTTACTTCACAAGACTTCACTATTGACAGGTGGTGGTGGTGCACATCTTTAATCCCAGCACTTGGGAGGCAGTCAGATCTCTGTGAGTTTGAGGCCAGCCTGGTCTACAAAGCGAATTCCAGGACAGCTGTTACAGAGAGAAACCCTGTTTTCAACTCCTCCCCCAAAAGACTTCAGTCTCATTCTCTATCACCCCACCATGGTTCACTGCTGAAGTAGGTGCTCTGGATGCCCAGCATTGCCTGTTTGGAGAACGCTTCCTATAGACCTCCCGAAAGCCATTTCAGGTACTGGTGGTGATTAACCCTTTGTAAACCAACTAACCCTTTAAACCAGGGAACAGAACACCGCCTGCCTACCATCTGCCTTCTCCATCATATGAATACAGCTCTCAGTCTCTCAGGCACCTCTCATCCACTGAGTCTGTGCAATCCGTGGGGAGTTCTGAAAGAAAAGAGAAAGAAACAGTTAGCCCTGCCAGAGCTAGACTAGGTTAAAGCTGAGGAAATGGCACAAAGAAAGTGACACTCAGTTCAGCCTTTCTCCTAGGGATGCTCACAAATTAGCTTTCCCAAGTGGGAGGTGAAAAGCCAGACACATTCCAGAGCTCCTCCATTTTGGGTGTGTCTTCATGGAACGCTAACGGTAAAGCTGCCACTGAAGACCTTTGGCAAATGAGAGAACTGAGGCTAGGTAAATTGTTCCAAGGCCTCTCAGCAGACTACTGATGGAGACAGAAGAAGCCCAAGGTGTCTGGCAATGCGTACGGGGCTGTTTCTGGACCTGGTAAGAGAATAGACTCCATCTTGTGAAAACTCTAGAATGGAGTACCTATAGGTGATTTAAGGCATTCCAATCAAACTCAAGACAAAGATGAGATAACGTCAAGACTGACAAAGAGCTGATACTTTAGGATGATTTACAACCATGGGCAGGAAGGACAAGGGGAAGGTCAACCCATTGGCCAGAAGACATCAGGAACTTCCCAAGCAGAATGCTGTCCTTACTCTGAATTGGTCAACCTTGAGATCTGACCATCAGTCCTCAAAGCTTTAATCCATTCCCAGGCCCCTTTCTAGCTCCTATCCCGTTACAATAAATCACCCAGAAACTGGCTTTGTAAGATTATCAGTCAATTTCCATTAGAATAGTGAATTACCTACAGCAGAGGCAGCAGAGTTGTTTTAGGAATTTTAATGTGCCTGGCAATAGCCAGGACAGAGAACAGTGTGCTAGTGAAGAGGGAAGGGTCTGGGAATGAGGAGCGGCCCTCCAGAACACACACACACACACACACACACACACACACACACACACACACACACACACACCCCAGAGGGTGGGAAAGTGAAAACCACTAACATTACTTCCTGCCGGGTAATTCAGGATTGCCCAATATTAAGTGTGACATGAACTCTGTGAGCTCTGTCCGTGTCTCCCAAGCCTGGTCCCTGCTTTCTCCCTGGGATCCTTCACACAGTCTACACACACTTGTCGCAGGGCTTCTCCCTCCGATGTCTGGCTGAGCTTCAAAGGGCAGCCACGTTTTGTGGAAGCAGAGGCCGTCTGGAAAAATTGCCTGTGCTGACTGACCACTGCACTTGGTTTGGAGTTAAAGAGCTCTTGACCAACAAGTATTTGATTCTGGAAGGGAAGAGAGCTGGTGCCGTGAGATGTCTTTCTGTATGCTGTGAACATATGTGGCTCCCATTGGATAATAAATAAAGCTGTCTTGGCCTATGGCAAGAAAGCTTACAGCCAGGTGGGAAATCCAAGCAGAGAGAGAAGAAGGGCGGAGCCGGGAGAGGTGCGAGCATGCGAGCCCACTGTGGAAGGAGCAACAAGATGTCAGCAAACCGGCAATGCCACGGAACTATGGGAATGGGTCAACTTAAGATGAAATTAGCTAGCAAGAAGCTGAAGCCATAGGCCATACAGTTTGTAATTAATAAGCCTCTATGTGATTATTTTATAAGCGGCTGTGGGACCGCAGGTGGGAGAGAGACTGCTGGGCAAGGCAGGACTGGAGAAACATCTGGCTACAAGCTGGAGCAGACAAACCAGGGATAACAAAGGTCACAGTGGTGGCGGGTCTCAGAGCTAAGAGTGGCCTTGAAGGAGAATAATGGAAAAGCATGGAAGGTTCTAACCTGGGGCTGAGGGAGGGCTGGCCCTGTGGTAAAGAGGGGGACTCTTAAGCAAAGGACTCTCCTGCCTCGCCCGTGATCCCATATCTGCAGCCTCTGGGGGTGAAATGGCAAGCAGGGGAGGGTGGGCCGTGGGAAGTGGCTTTTGACCCTCTACCATCTTAATCTTTCTTTTTTCTGCCTCCTGCTGGCCTACATCCTGAGGCACCAAGCCACAGGTGGGGTCGGAAGCACTTAATACACTGAATTGTCTCATACAGTTCTCACCTTAACTCAGGAGGATTATTACTCTCCTTGTTCAGACAGGGGAGACTGAGGCTGAGAATAAGGTCACAACCAGCAGGGGGTGCAGTGTGACAGAGGCTCCAGCCTAGCCAACCCTGTGCTGGAAACACAGTGGCTGGAAACACCGGTCCATCTTGTGGGCCAATCCAGTTCACAGCTGTTGTGACTGTCCCTTGTCCCCTTGGGAGGGGAACCTTTCTGACAATTCTTCCTTCGTTACTCAATTCATGAAAAGGAGGAGGACTGCTTGAGTCTTCATGAGGCAGCTTCTCTGAGGCAGGATGCCACCCACCAAGTGTAGCTGGACCTGTGGCTACAAACCCTAACCAGCACCCGGGGACATTAGTTACCGACTTTGGCTGGAATTCTGAATGCAGCCCATCAAACGTGGGATCAAATCACTTCAAGGAATTCTTCCACACACGTTAGGCCCGATTTCAGGATGAAAAACTCCATGGAGGTCTCTAAGGTTTACCTCCACTCGCATTTTACTAAAACTAGTCACTTCAAGGCTACAGATATTAAGTGGAGTTGAAAGCCAGCTCTCTGAGGAAGGGCCCCGGTGAAGGACTCAGAACACAGAGAGGAAATGAAGGAGTTCACCCTTTCCTCCCCCACCCCCCTCCACCCGAGCTGGGTCCACTCTCCTCCATGATTCTTACAGCACACATCGGTGGAGTTTGGCTAAGGAGGCTTCCCTGGAGTTGGGCGGGTGTTTGGTGGTTAGGTAAATAGGAAAGGATAACTACCACACCATCACATGCTACTCTGTTTGAACACAACATGAGTAGAGGATAGCTTTGCCGGATGTAACGCCCCTTTAAATCCCACAACCATCTGGAGCATTTAAAGCTTTGATACACAGCATTTTAAAACCAGCCTGCGAGGCTGTATCCACAGTCTGAAGACCTTTTAACATCTGTTGCTGTTGTCTGTGGTCTGCCCCAGTCTCAAGGATCCCCTATCAGAGCCTAGCCTTTCTCACTAGCTCATTACAGTCCCAACCTTTTGAGAGTACATAGCTTTATCTCTTTCTAGCGCTTCTCTCCTTTATCAGCAAGCTTCTAAAGGTCAGGATTCTCCCAAGACGCATCCCTGTTATCACCCGACTCTCCACATTTAAAACGTGTTGGACATACAGTGCATGGTGTTTGAACTAGTAAGAAGGAGCAAGCTTATCTTCAAACGGCACCCAGGGAGAGAAAGGAACAGGTGCCGAACCCTAAGTGCCACTTCCCCAATGCAAGCAAGCCTGGGAGCTGGCTCTGAATTATAGATGAGGACAGAGGCAGCCAGAGGCTACGTGGCCAATCTAAAGGTCCCCAGTTAATTAGGGGCAGGATGGCAAGTGTCCCTCCAAACTTAAGGGACAGTGAGGGGGAAGGGCCAAGACAGTCAGTGTCGGCAACGATGGTCCCTGTGCAGCCAGGCCATGTTAGAAATAGTTTCCTCAGGTCAGCCCAACTTCTGGACGTCTTCACCCACCCCCCACTCCCTCCCCCATCCACATTTATTCTTTTTATGATGCCATTTTCAAACCTCATTTAACCTCATGTCCAAGTATAAAGAAAGCCTCTTCCTTAGTCCTGAAACTGAGACCCGTGTCTGCATTTTTGTTCCCCATCAAACCCCGCTTTCTTCCGCAATAATAAAAATGCCGCTTTTCATCGCAGAATAGGCTGCGTGCCAAAATAAATAGCACCTTGGATTTCCTTGAAAAGAGAGCTTGGCTCAATGCACAGCCTCCCTGCCACAGAATTCTTGGACAATTCAACCTTACCAAGTCAAATATTTAGCATGGGCGCACACCAAAATAGCAGTCCCCTGGTCCCTCCGTGATCACCTGGCAGAGACAAAGCCCTCTTTCCAAAAGAGAAAAGAATGCCTCCCATACCTGGGGTGACCCTGCAGATGAGACAAGAGCTTTCATTCCCCATCCTAGGACCCCAGTTTTCCAAGTGGTACTGGAGGTATCTGATGGCCCAGCTCATCCGTGGGGGCGCTGAAGCTGGGGCACCTAAGAAGTGAGATGCACTCCTAAAAGAGTCTACCTGCTGAGTTCTTAGCCAGGCTCACTTCCCACTCACCAGGAAATGGGGTGGTAGGACTCTGGTTTAGCAAGGCGCACATTAACACAATTGCACCAGTTCCATTTCCACATGTTTCTTCATGTGTTTCTCTTATTTTGCTCACATGCAGCTGCTGGATCTGGGCCTTCTTGGAGAAGACAGGTCAGTTGGGAAGCAAGCTGTGTACACATCACCCTCCTCAAGCACCCCTCCATTCTTCTGCACAGCCCTAGCAGGAAGGACCTGCTTCTCAGGAGGCCGGCTTCAAGCCGCAGGGATGGAACTGAGCTCAGCACAGCCCATTCCGCTTTCCAGCTGTTTGTTAAAGGACTCCTGGTCAGGTGACCTGTGACCTTGTTGAAAAAGCAAATACTGACTTCCTTTTTGCTCTCTGGAATAAGCAAGCTGGGTCAGAAACGAATTTACTGCTCAGTAAGTTAATACTGGATCAGACAGGAAAATGGAGAATGCTCAGGTCCCCCAGGTGCAAACTTTGTTCTTGGGGAACTGCCACTGTTTTAGAGGGATACACCTAAAGACACTTCCCCACACACGTACACACACAATCTTCTTTTCCTTGTTGCCTCCAAATCTGGGAACTTAGGAGAAGGAGCTCCCACCTTCCCCCTCCAGCTGGTCAATGAAAATGCCTGTAATAGTGATGTGGCCTCCTAAGGACTGGGAACCTGCTGGGCTTCATGGCTGTCTGTCATCCTGGCTATGCTTTAGAAGCACCCTCCCCCTCCCCTACACCCCAAGGCTGGGATAATTAAGTGAATGAAAGTCAGCTGTCAGGGTCGATAGAGTAATGTCTGGTGAATTCCCCGGGCCAGACTAGCAGTTCCCACTTCCTGCTGCCCCACCAGTCTGATGCCCTAGAACCCCAAGATGTGCCCCATCTGACAGGAAAAAATAAAAGCAAGTACCTCTAGTGACAAGCAAACTCCCTTTCCGTGGCTCCTGCCCCCAGCAGGATTTCTAACTGCTGGAGGGCCCAACAATCTGGAGTCCAACCTGAAGTTGCTACAGCTCTCAAAGAAGAGGCAGGTGTGAGGTGGGGCCCAAGCTCTCCAAACCTGACACTGCTCCTGTTCTTCCTGAAGACAGACTGGGTGACCTGGTCCAACAGAGGTCCCAAGAGTCTTATGCTTCGTGTATACAGGCTGAATACAACAGTATTGGAGAGACATGAGCCCCTGATGTCAACCACCAGGGCTCTAACTGGACCTGTAAGACATGTCACAGGCAGCTCTCTATCATAGACACTAACTATTGAGGTTCTTTCCAGCTCAGCCCAGGCTCACATCAAACTCATGCTGAACTTGATGCTGGCACCAAGTGTCATCTCACTCTGAACTGCTGCCTGCCTCTCCCTAATACACATAGAAAGACTTCCTTTCCATTCTGTGCCCCTTTTCTCCCCACACCAGTGCTTCCTGTTATACAGGTAAAGAAAAAAAAAAGACAGACGGTCTAAATGAATTCCCTTGGCTCTCCCAGGAGTCAAATTCCTGGGGTGGAATTGTGTTCTTCTCAGTCTTTTTCTTGGAAGATTCCCAAGCATCTTGCTTTACCTAGAGACGAATAGACTTTCTGAAGGGCACAGAGCACAGAGTGATGCATTTGGCTGTAGACAAAGCTATAGAATTGGCATGTATGCTTTTCAATTGTTAGAAGTGTGTGCGTCACTCAAGAACCAGACAGACAGCTAGAAAAGGATCCGCAAGGTAGCCTGAATGCTAAGGTTATGTGGAAAAGGCGCTGAGGAGCAAATCCCCTCTGAGATACATTGGAAAGGCCTACTGCCCATGGTTGTAGACTATTAGTTGAAGATGTGTTACATTGGTTTATGCTGTGGAACATTTGTTTAATGATGCAAAGATGTGCTGCATTCTTTTATGTTGCATTTGTTTAACTCTGTGAAGCTGTGTTACTTTGCCTGTGTAAAACACCTGATTGGTCTAATAAAAAGCTGAATGACCAATAGCGAGGCAGCAGAAAGAGAAATAGGCAAGGCTGCCAGGCAGAGAGAATAAATAGGAGGAAAAATCTAGGCTTGAAAAAAAGAGGAGAATGCTAGGGGCCAGTCATCCAGCTACCCAGCCAGTCACAGAGTAAAAAGGAAAGAAAGATATATTGAATAAAGAAAGGTAAAAAGCCCAGAGACAAATCATAGTTAAAGAGAAATGGGATAATTTAAGTTAGAAAAGCTGGCTAGAAGCAATCCAAGCTAAGGCCAGGCATTCATAAGTAAAAATAAATTTCTGTGTATTTATTTGGGAGCTGGGTAGCGGGCCCCAAAGACTAAAAAATATTCAGCTATAACCCATTACTTCTGAACTGTCCGGAGGACAGCTAGAAATACAAAACACTTCTGTGGAAGGGGATAAGAAAAGGCTCTCCATTTGTCCCATGCCTCTCCAGTTAGACACCCTCCCCTCTGCTCTGGGTGCCTAAGACAGACACAGTCTTTTCCTCCCTCAGGACGAAGTCCTCCATGCCCACCCTTGAGCTACACCTTTTCTTTAGGACCCACGGTCTCAAAGGCTCTGCCATCTTATTGGCCTGAGCCTCACACATCTTTCCCCATGCAGTGGTCACCTTGCCACGGCACCCTGACCGTCTGTCCTCTGCCACAGTGGTGGCCTCTGGGTCTCTGTGTCCCTGACCTCCACCACAGTCTCCAGAAAACATGTGAAATGAATTTATCCACAGCTCCTATAGAGAGACATTCCCTATGTGCCTGAAGAGCATCTCTCCCTCAGGTCTCTAACCAGAATAAACGGCAGATCTCAAAGACAAGGGAGGGCAGAAAGGATGGGGGAGGTCCCTCAAGGGAGCAATGTTATAGTTAGATGTTCTGTGGTAAAAGTACAATCTGAAGGATGGGCTAATTTCCCTGAGTTGACCACTACCTGATAAACATACAGACCATGCTAGGGGCCTTAAGATGGCTTGGTGGGTAAAGGTGCCTGCTGCCAAACCTGACAAACTCTGTTCCATTCCCATCAACCCACGTGATGGAAAGAGGTAACTCCCACAAGGTGTCATCTGACCACCACATAGATCGAGTGTACACACACACACACACACACACACACACGTGTAAAAATACAATAAATCACACTGTGCTCACAAATATGTACAAGTACTATGTGTAACTCAAATATGGGGTTTGGCAGTGAAGAACACTTTCTGCTCTTCCCGAGGACCTGAATTTAGTTCCCAGCACCCACATCAGGTGACTCACCACCACCTGTAACTCCAGCTTCACTGTCTTCCGGTCACCAGGAGTGCACGTGCACCAGCGCTCTTGCATGCACGCACGCATGCACGCACGCATGCACGCACGCATGCACAATTTAAATCTCTTTTTAAAAAATCAAATATTAAAAGTTAGAAAAAGGGGATGCTTAAGAGATGGCTCAGTGGTTAAGAGCACTTCTGAGCAATCCTGAGGACTAGAGTTTGCATCCCACACTGGGGCGACAAGCGGGGAGTTACACAAATGTCTCCAGCCTCACATTAACATCAGCTCTTAAGGATCCGAAGAGCCTCTTGGTCTTTGCACATGTACCTGTGCACACCCTTCCATACACCTACATATGACATATAACTACAATAAAGCTTAAACCAACAAGCAAAAACAAAAAACCCAAAATAAAAAACAAAAACACCAGCAACAAGAGAAAAATAAAAACAAAAACAAAAACAAAAAACAAAAAAACAACAGTAGGAAGGAGGAAGTACTAGGCCCCTGGGAGTGCCACTAATTAGCTTGCCTTAGACATCAGGATAAAAGACACATGTAACTGGGCCTGGTGGCACACAGAATGCAATCCAGCATTTGGGAGGAGAATCAGAGCTTGGGAACAGACAAGGCTTAACATCAAAGATACTGTGTTTGCACAGGTCCTTCTACTTCCTCTCTGGAGCAAAATGGTACTCAGTTCTAGCCCTCAGAGAGGTACCCATCCAGGCAGGCACTGGGCTGAATGCCTGCAACTCACAAAAGAGAAGTTCTTTGGTGTCTCTATAACCCACCAAGTGCCCTCTCTCAAACTCCAAGAAGCAAGGTGTTATGTGTCCGGTTGTGTTTTGGTCCCCACCCCCAGCCCCCCAGATGGGGAAGCTAAGTGTATTGCCAGGGTTCCAGAGCTAAAACAAGACCCAGCAGCTGCAATTCAAGCCAGATTTCCTCTTTCCACTAAACAACACAGCCTAAACTGTGTGCCACCTTGAGGGGAGATCTTCCAGGGCACTCCAGCCACTTTCTCACGGGGAGTGTGTGTGTGTGTGTGTGTGTGTGTGTGTGTGTGTGTGTGAGAGAGAGAGATCTGGGCTGCTTTGGGGAAGATGACTCTGCAATCAGGCAGTGTCCCCCCACCTCTGGGCTGCACTCTTCAGACTTACAGCTAATCTTGTTACCTCTGAGTCACCAGAGAATCCCTGGGACTGAGCACATTTCTCTTCAATGACTTTTCTGCCGAGAATTATTACCAAGAGAGAGGTTTGATTCTTTTTGCAATAGAGGAATACTCAACTTCTATGGTCAATGTTCCTTCTATTTCATCATAGAAAAATTGAACTGTCCATCTCCACTGAAATGGGGGCTCAGCAACATTCAGCCCCCAAGCTTGTGGCCGTGTCTAAGGGGTCTCTAAGGCTTCTGCACTTTCTTCAAAAAGGACAACCACTTGTCAGGCCCACTATGACACAGACTGGGAAGAGGCATCTGCCCGTGTATCAGGTACACACTGACCAAAGCTGCCTCTCAGAGCAGACTGGTCTTGGCCACAGTCTCCCACGGCATGAAACTAAATGAGAAAGGAAAGAAATCCTCAGTGGGAAGTCATGGGTAGAGCAATCCAGGCAGGGGAGTCACTCAGAAGATGGATTCTCTAAAGCAAGGGAAAGTGTCGAGTCAGAAAGGCGGCATAAGTCACGTGGATTAGGATGGAGGGGGCACAGACCTTCATCTACATCTCTCCTGCCTTCTATAATGAACTTAGTCTTTGACTGAAACACACTGTAAAACCAAGATGCAAATAAGCAAGGAAAAGAGGCAGAAGAGACAATTCAACAAAGAAAATATGCAAATGGCCTAAATCTTAAAATATTTAATTTTATAAGTTTGTCATGAAAAAGATACTATTGAAAAAAAATTTTTTTCTCTACTACTGGGGATTGAACTTAGGGCCTCATGCATGTAAAGCAAACACCCTACCATTAAGCTAAGGCCCCAGCCTCAGTATCACTCTGGTTTATGCTAGGCACTGTAGGTCCAACCCCAAATGCTGTCTCTATTTTTGCAATAGAATGTTATTTTTGCAATACAAGCACAAAGCTGAGGTTCTGAGACTATCAGACACAAAATTGGAACCTCTGTTTTCCTAATGCTAACACACAGTTGTAAGTCATGAAACACAGTCTCTTACACATTATATTAAAACAGCTAAACAAACAACAAAAATGCTTTCAAGAGAAGATCCTGAGTGTTAGTTAAGTATACAGTGAGACACCCTCCCACCTCAGCAGATGACAGCAGAAACTGTCCCTGGTGGCAGTGCCCAGACACAGTGGATTGTCTCCTAGCACCTGGCCTGTGTGCTTGGGTTAGCTGGTTTGGGTGTACAGGGAAATTAAAAACCAAATGGAATGGAAGTGTTCTAAGGGCAAGCAGAACAGAGTCTGGCATACAGTCTCTTCAGGAAATAAGTACACTAGTAATTACTACAATGCAAATTCAATTGTGACTTCCATATTGTGTTTAAAATCTAATCACATAGGCACTTGAAAATGTAGTCGTGGTTGCTTTACAGTAATCACTGTACATGGCTGCACAGGACATCATTGACTTGTGCCTTGTCTTGCAAACCTACTCTCTGCTGGAAGTTACTCCGTCTCACATTTACTCTGCTCGCAGCCTGCAGGTGGTCCTCCAGGAAAGTGTCCAGAGAAGACCTCAGTTTCAGAAGGCTGCGATACAATTGCACGTGCTTTGCCTCCTGCATGCTGGGGTTACAGCATTACATGCACCACCATGTCCAGTTTATATTATTCTAAATATTAACTTCTTATCAGATATATTTGAAAATTATTTACGCTACTCTGCTGGAATGCTTTCATGCATGCTAGATATACACTGCCATCTTTTCTTTTTTGTCCTTGTACTATTATTATTTAATTCCTTTTGGTGGGCTGGAAGCTCCTTGATGGCAGGAACTAAGCCTTCTCCTTGCTCATGTGAGTCATCTGTAGTGTCCACGTTTTTGTTTGGTTTTGGACAGGGTCTCGTGCAGCCCAGGCTGACCTCAAAGTTGCTATGTAGCCAAGAAGACTTGAACACTCAATCTTCCTCCCAAGCGCTGGTATTATAGGCATGTGTGACCACTCTTAACTTCTGGAGCTCTTAAAAAGCATCCTGAGTGTTGGGC
>CABHPR010140456.1:17708-41386 GCA_902168415.1 Peromyscus melanophrys | reverse complement strand
AAAAAAAAAAAAAAAAAAAAAAGGCCACATGATCTCTCTTATATGTGGATCCTAGCTTTGGAACCTTCATGTGTCTAGCTTGGGGTACATGTGGAAGCCAGGACACTATGCAGGAGAGTAGGATATAGATTAAACAAGTAGGGAGGGGGAATACTGAGGGAGGGGAAGTTTTAGCAAGGAGAATTGGGGAGATGCAGAAAATGACAGAGTGGAGGTTTAACTGAACTGAAGGGTGTATGAAAAAACATGTCGAAACCTATTGCCTTGCAACGCAGTTTAAGAGTGTCATGGGAAGGGAGAGTGGTACATGTGATAGAAAAGAAGAGGTAGGGATACTAGAGATTAAAGGTTTAAGTGAGGTTGGGAGAGAGAAGGGGTTTCCAGGGTGTGCCAACATAAACTAAGGATGTATGGGGAGAGACTCTGGAAACTCACTAGTTTGTAAGCCAATCCAAAATATAATTTTTAAGTTATTTATTTTGTTTTGAGAATTTCATATATAGTATTACATGTATCCTTCCTCCCTTTCCTCTCTCCAACCGCTCTTACTTCTCTCTGTACACTGATTCTTCTCAAATGCATGCCCTCTTTTTCTTTAGTAATTATTGTTATGCACATACATATATATAATACATACACATATACACATATATAACACACATATAACTGTGTGTGTGTGTGTGTGTGTGTGTGTGTGTGTGTGTGTGTGTGTGTGTGTATTTGAGTGGGGGTACCCTGCATGGGTAGACAATGCTGCTTCCAGAATTGGATTTTATTTTCAGAATTGCCATATTAAAATACGATTTGTCTCAATTATTTAATATTTTAGCTCCTCTTTTTTAATTCTGTGCTCAACATGAGTGTCCTATACACCCTGACATAGTCTCAGCCCTGCTAGAGAGAGCAAGGATGGAGCACTAGTCAAAGATACCATACCCAAGCATTTCCAGAACTCATGTAGAGAGTCAACAAGGAAAAAAAATCCAGACAGGATCGTTGGAAGAAAATTATGTACATGGTAAAGTTATAGAAACATCAAGGACACAGTCTAAAATTAAACCCAAGAAAGTTACCCACAAAAATCTTTAGGCTGATGTTTCAGGTCCCATCAGTAACTATGTAGTACAAACAGGACCTAAACGTTTTCAATCTGCTAAGGAAAAGACAGCCTAGGATTATAAATGTAGTAAAACTTACTCTGAGAAGACAGAATAAACATGGTTACAGACACATGGATAAGGATTCACTAAATAAAATTCCAAAGGATATGAGGCTGGACATGCCTCTGTGGTTAAAGGCACCGAGTACTTATGCAGAGGAGCTGGGTTGCTTCCCACCTCCCATATGGAAGCTCCAGTTCCAGGGCATCCAATCCCCTCTTCTGGCCTCTGCAGACACTGAACACAGTTGCTACACAGACATACATGCAGGCAAAGCACCCATACACATAAAATAAAAATAATTAGATGTTCAAAAAGAAAAATTCCAAAGAATATACATTAGGCAAAAAAAAAAAAAATCCAGAAAGAAGGCAGGGAATACACAAAAGAGGGGTGGGCAAACATGAGGAAAATATGAGTAAGTCAAGCCAAGCATACAAAAAGCAATGTGTTTTCAAATACACAGTTGGGGGGCGGGGTAACTAAAAACCAAGCTTGAGTTAAAACTGCAAAAATCCAGTGTGTTTAAGGGAAGTAAGCTGAGTCAATGTGTTCAAATCTGCACTGCTATGAGAAGCCTTGAAGATATCAATAATTTCAAGCCTTCTAAAGGTTAGAATGGGTATTAACATCCCCACAGTGCTGTGGTTTGGATATGGTTTGAATTTGTTATCAAGGCCTCTTGTATTGGGAGCTTTGGCACTCAGTACAGCCATGCTGAGGTAGTGGAACCGCTAAGAGGTTAGGCCTGATGGGAAGTGATTGAGCCATTGGGAGGGCCACAGTGGGAAAGCATAAGATACCTTCCTTGGAATCTGGTTAGGTACTGTGTGAGGGATTCCTATAACAAAGAAAAAGTGGCCCTTCTCAGTGCCCCCATCCCCATTGACTAAGTTTTTAAAGTAAGGTTCACTCTGCATATACTGATAGGCCTATTGTCCCCTGCATGTTGGAAATGTTTTGCACAATCAAGGGGATGAAGGAAGGGAAACATCAGTCCAAGCATCTCCATGTCATTCAGCATGATGTGCTATGAACAAGAGGGGCATTTTCCAGAGCTGATATCATCCTGTTTATACTTTTAGTCTCAAAAACCGTGAGTTAAATATGCTGCTTATCTTTAACTAATACCAAGTCTCGGGTACTTCATTATAGCAATGGGAAAAAAAAGTCAGATATACAGTGTGAACCCAAATTATATAAAGTACAAAATTTCCAAGCTATTTGAGGAGCTGAGAAAGAAAGGAAGGAAGAAAGGGAGGGAGGGAGGGAAGGAGGGAGGGAGGAAGAAGGAAGAGAAAAAGAAAAAATCCAGAAAAATTAAGAGTATAAATGTAAAGAAAGAAGAAACAAGAAAGACCAGGAAAAGGGAAACCATGGCATTAGGCAGTGAATGCTGTAGCCATACAGAGGACAACTACCAACTGCAAAGATTCTCAAGTGTGTGACCTACTGCAACCCAAAATGAAGTGGGAGGGCTTGAGAGCAACGTTAAACAGCGAGTCCTAAAGGAAAACATAGACGATGACTCACATTACCAAGTGAAGAAGCCTGCAGAGCTGAACATGTTGGGAAAGGTATGCACACACTTCATACAATTTGAGTGCGGGTAGGGTAGCTACAAGCACAGACTTCAAGACCATGGCTATCCCTCTGCAGGCCTGGAGGGAGGCTGTATCAGAAGAGGATCCACAGAGCTTCTGAAGGACCCACAGAATTCTGATTCTTAAGCTTGGTGGTAACATCAGGGTCTCATCCATCTGTCATTCTTATTGTGAAAGTTATCTTATACCTATTTAATTTTAAAACCTAAAACTTAAGAGGTTGGCAATGGACTCTCTAAAGGCATTTCGTTTAACCAGATGCAGAGATCTAATTTGCCTTACTCATGGACTTCTGGGCCATGAATGGATCACTGTCATGAGATGCTCAGAGATGATGCATGGCACTCCACAGCAGATTGAAATGGCTGTGATAGATTTGTGACATGCTGGAAGGCCAATTAAAATCCCAAGTGTTTACACTATAGAGTATTTTTAGCATCTAAAGCTTTATTATTTCTGGGTTAAAATACTTGGGATTCCCTGTTCAGGTTTCCCAGCACCCTGGGGTTGCAGACTGCTCCTTACAACTTCTAACAGAATCCTCTCCTTAAAATAATGAATCTGAGAAGGACATGCAAATCCGGGGTGTGGAAGCTGAACTCTATGTATGAGTTGATCAACGGAGGGCAGGGAATGAGCACCTATCACACCCTTGAAGGTTATGAATATAAAACTCCATCACACACTCAAGTGGTTGAGGCATATATGCACTATTGTGGAAGGCCAATTAAAATAAAAAATGTTGAGTCAGCCCAGTTCTTTGTCCTTTGGAGGACAAAGAAAATCTCCCAGATCTGAATGTGTGAGTCTTTGTTAGCAATGTAGTGAACCATCAGCCATGTGCTATGGCCCTGCTCAACTTGCAGAGTTTGAAATGACCTTTTCCAGTACATGGCACAATGAAACAACACACACACACACACACACACACACACACACACACACACACACACACGCGCGCGCACACATGCACGCACGCATGCACACACACCACCTCTGCTTCTGCTGCTGCTGAGAACAGTGTTGCATTTAATGTCCCAACATCCTGCTGAGTACATTTCAATAAAATTTGGTCTGATCTTTTCAATACAAATATTCTCATCTAGTGGTTGGATGAGAAAGGATTAGGATGTGTGATAAAAAAGAAATTAAAAAAAAAACCAAAAAAAAATCCAAAAACGACTATGCTTTTGATTCTGTCTAAGCCATACCCTGGTATATGGAGGTATGCCCCACATAGAGTGAGTTCTACTGCAGTTTCAACTGTGCTTAGACCTTTACATACACCATTGTTCTTAGAGGGGCTGTGTATGTTTTATATGAAAATGAAGGCTCAGAAATAGCAACTGTCCTACATCTGAGATTTTCCAGCCAGGCCTGTCTGATTCCAAAGCTTGCCTGCTTCACTTTCATGCTATAGAGTGGTGCTTACAGTACAGAACCATAGTCATCAGCATCCACATAGTATTCGACTGCTTCACATTTACATCACTAAATGGAATTGTCATTTGCTTGCTTGAGACTTTCATGTCACACGGGCATCTGCAATCCTATAGTACAGACAGAAACACCGAGTTTCAGGCAAGGGCTTGGTAATTTTGAGTTATAATCTGAAATGCTCGTTAAATGTTTCTAAATGATTATGCATTTGAGAAATGCTAATTTGGTTCAGTTTGTCCACATATCTGAACCTAATGACATTGCAACTTTAGCTTCAGCTACCTGGTCCTGGTTGACACCTATTCCACGTGTATCTCTTATTAGCTGTTGGTACATTGCAAAACAATGCACATCATTCTGCCTCCATCATTCTGTTGGTGCTGCATCCAAAGCTATGAATAAATGAAGACGAGCTCTTTCACTGTATGTTGGTTAGTCTTTTGTCAACTCGACACAAGCTAAGATAAGGAACCTACATTAAGTAAATGTACCTATCATACTGGCCTGTGGGGCATTTTCTTTATTGATGATCGATATGGGAGGATCGAGATCATTGTGGGCCATGCCACCATTCGGCAGGTGGTCCTGGACTGAATAAGAAAGCAGGCTGAGCAAGTGAGAAGGAGCAAGCCAGTAAGCAGTGCTCCTCCGTGGCTTCTGTTACAGCTCCTGTCTCTAGGCTCCTGCTTTGAGTTCCTGCCTTGACTTCCCTCAGTGACGTGAAAGTGTAAGCCAAATGAACTCTCCTCACCCAAGTTACTTTTGGTCATGGTGTTTATCACAGTGATAGAAAGCAAACTAAAACATACTGTCCAGGTGAGGTAGTTTTAAAGGTGTGTGGGTGTCAACTGATAGATAAGTCTGATCTACTACTGTGTTTTCAAAATCAAAAGAAGGGCCTTTCAAACCACACATGTCTATTTTAGCCTATCATACCAATGTATTGAGAGCCTACAACAAGTGTATACATAGCCCTACATGTTTAAACCTGCCAAGTAGGTAAAGAATAGCTACTACATAGCTGCTGTGCTGGTGAATATACCAGTGGACACTTGGGGACACCTTTGGAAGGATGCTGCCTCTGAAGAGCTGTCTCCTCCCTGAAGCTCTTTGATATCAAAGCCACATTGACCTCTCTACCCAGCATCTCTAGCTCCTTAACTCAAGGAGTCTGCCAGGTTCTGTCTTGTCTCACTACTTCAACCTCCTGCTGTTTTGCTTAACAACAATCTTGTACAGTCATGAAATCCACCTGTTTCCTCACTTTCTTGACATTAAAGAAGCCGTTTTTATATATTATATTCATACTATAATTATGGAATTGTCTAGTTACTTCATCTTGGCTAAAAATAAAAAATTCTTTCATTGATTTGAGTTTTTCATCAAATTTCTAATTCTTGGATTTGTAGTCAACTTATTACAATTGCTATCTGAATATAGGTCCATTGCTGGTAATTTTTTGCTAACCAAAAAAGACAGAGGTGATACAAAGTGTTGGGATGTCACCTATTCATTGGTAACATGAGAGACTTCTTGACTATATAAAATCATAATTTCAAATATTGGGAAAATCCATATTCATACCATATTGGGCTATTACTGCCACACACACATGGCCAAGATTTTGAAGTTTAATCTGCATTAGTGACTTCTTCTCCAGCACCTTCTCAACTCCAGCCAACAACAAAATCATAAACCAAGCTTTGCTTTGATGGTCTCCATGGTGCAAATCCTCCTGCCATCGGTGACTTTCTGCTACCTCTGTGATGCCCTAGACATGACGTTAGAAAGGGTACTCAGTGGCCACTCTCCTGTAAGCATTTCTAGACAGGTGCCACAGATATAAATGACCCCAAGAGCACAGATTGCAGAACATGCACTTCAGAAGAGATGAGTGGCAAGTATTTATTCCTTTTATCTTTCATAAAGTGTTTAGTTGTATATGTGTGTGACTTAATTTTTCATAAAGTCTTGAGAAATCCCTGAAGATTTTCCACATGTTTTTCATGAGCAAGTGCAAGCTAGACGTCTACCCCTGTATAGGACCTCTGGCTGGGGCGTCAGGTAGAAGTCATGACACGGGTAGGCAGGGCCACACTCAGCCTCAGAGATGCCAGTGCTCACGACTTCTTGCAGAAATATCCACCTGTCAAATGCAGAATGTAGGTGTGGATAACCTGGCAGAGTGGTGGGGTATCTTTGAGAAGGAGGAGAAATTAGAGCTGTTCTAATTTTAATTTCTTCAGGTACTGTGGGAGACTCAGCTTCATTTCAAAGAGGGACTTGAGATTAAAGTGCCTGGATTTCAACTGGAGTCTTACTACAAGTTTAGTTCTTGCCCCGTATTTTCAGTATAGTCCTGCTTACATGCTTGTATAAAGAACAATTGTGTTCATAGGGGTGACGTGCTAAGAGAAACAGCAGCTTTGTAACAACTAACAGCCTCATCCTGGAAAACCCCCTTCCATCAGCACCCTAGATACAGCCTGACTCATCCTGTGCTGACTTTACCTCCAAGAAAGTCTACACAGAGCCCCTATATTGTCTGTTTCATCCCTTGACTGTCCAGCAAGCGAGTCCATTCTTTCCCATCTAGTTATCACAGCATCAGAGGCAGTGACGGTAGAGCAGGCTCATACAGATTGGAGACAGGCTCACCAGCCTCCAATCAGAGCCATCAGAAGGTTGGCAGCCTTACATCAGCTGAACAGTGAACAGATCTATGCCATGGGAATTGGCAAATCCTACAAACTGGGGCATTTTCTTGCAGAGAGCTGGTTGTTAAACATTTATCAACACACCACTGCTCCTTCTTGTAGCCTTCCTGACCTAAGCAGTTTAATTTGTTTAATGGAAGAGATGCATCAGTACTTTACATCAAGAAAAATCAATCTCTCTCCAGCAAGGCATTAAAGGAAATAATGTAGCCTGTCCAATCCTATTACCAGAATGTCCTCCCACCAAAAGAATGAACAAAATCAGCTTCATGCAAACAGTTTCTCAGGGTGGTTTTGGGAACAAGTGCTCAACTTCAAGACAACCTCGTGCCTAATGTGTTTCCATTAATATTCACTTCTCTGGAACTTAGCAATTTGCAGAGTGCAACTTGGAATGATGTAAGCTGTGCCCCCAGAGAGCTTACGATAAGAGCCTATTATGAAAGTACCAGCTCCAGCTTTTCAGTCCCCATCACAGACAGATGGTGCCTGCCGTGCACCCCATTTGAGAAAAGCAAGACCCGAAGAGAAGAAAGTCATGACAAGAGGGCCAAGTTCGAGCCGGGCGTTGGTGGCGCACGCCTTTAATCCCAGCACTCGGGAGGCAGAGCCAGGCGGATCTCTGTGAGTTCGAGGCCAGCCTGGGCTACCAAGTGAGCTCCAGGAAAGGCGCAAAGCTACACAGAGAAACCCTGTCTCGAAAAACCAAAAAAAAAAAAAAAAAAAAAAAGAACGCCAAGTTCAGTTAAGCAACCAAAAGAAGTGGACACTCAAGTGATTTCCAGCCATATTCAGCTGGATTTCCAGGAGACCTAAGAGAAACATCGCAGCAGATTATAGTTTTAATTTCAGCTCTTTGCCCTCTCTGTATCCATATGCTTTGTAATATCTTTCACCAAAGAGCTATCATCCCCCCGGCCTTGACTTCAACATTACCCATGTGATTTATTTCAACTAATAGAAGGAGGTGGAAGTAGCCTACACCTTCGGTGACTCACCTATGTTCCCCTCCCTGTGCTGTAGTTCTGTTGTCACTATGAAAAGGACATGTGCAGCTAGACTAAGCTGAAAAAGATGATGTAGCCCAGACATCCAGCTGCTGTAGCCTGGAGCTGAACCAAACTAACCCACCTGCACACATCAAGGGAATAATCCAATCACTGAGCCACAGCCACTCCAGACCAGCCAAACCCTAGCCCACCCTAGACACAAGACTGTGATCAGCTGAGACCTTCAGAGCCACCCCCAGCCTGTGTATAAATTGCTATTTCGTACCACCAGGCTTTTTACTTGCTTTAAGAAAATGCAGTATTACTGTAGTGATAGCTAAGCACATCAAACATTAACAATAAAATTACTTTCCCATGTCACAGAGAACGATTTTTAAAAAGTTGAAGTTATCTTAAGCCATGAAACCTTGGAGGGTATTCATTTTGTAAGACGAGTACCTTATAAGCCTGCTCTAGTTCCTGGGGTACAGTTGGTACTCAATACATGTTTCTGCCTGTCTGTCAGGAAGGCTGCTTTCATAAAAGCATTCTTTTGTAAAAATGTGTCATTAGATGGAGAGTTTCCCCCCATCAGAAATAAAGTAGCGCCAGTTGCATTTTATTTCTGCAATACAGTAAAAATGCATTTTCACTAAATGGATAAGTTAATCAAGGGTCATTTGCATGAAAATGGCAATAATAAAGGTGATTCAAACTGGCTTGAGTTGCTTGCTGGCTTAAATTTTAAATAGCCAAAAGTAGATTAGGGTTGGACCACACTGCCACAGCTCAGAGCCCTGAAGCCCTTGCCCCACCACTGGGACTGGATGTCTCTGACTTGAGACCACAAACTCATGGGAGGCCAGTTCTATTTTCTCCAGGAATGAAGGCTTGGTACAAATTTAGTGTCCCGGTGATTCTATTGGACATAAGGGGTGTTAGTGAGAATCAGCTCCCTCTCTTTCATCGTACATGTGAACTGGACTTCTTGCCTATGGAAGACTAAAACCACAAATGAAAATTATCAACAAGAACAAAGATTGATAACTTACAGAAACACAATAGGGAAAGCCACACAGAGCTCCATATGCCAACTCAAAAACCTAAGCATACAGCATAGAGGGGACACATATTGTTGACCCAGTATTGCTGACTTCCTACCGGGTGAAAAGCCCTTGGCTAAACTCCCTACATGGTGACCAGCACACACTTGCTTGTAGCTAGAGTTTTCCTGCCAGTCCCACAGCCGCTCAGACCCAACCAAGTAAACACAGAGACTTATATTGCTTACAAACTGTATGGCCGTGGCAGGCTTCTTGCTAACTGTTCTTATATCTTAAATTAATCCATTTCTATAAATCTATACCTTGCCACATGGCTCGTGGCTTACCAGCATCTTCACATGCTGCTTGTCATGGCGGCAGCTGGCAGTGTCTCTCTGCCTCAGCCTTCCACTTCCCAGAATTCTCTTCTCTGTTAGTCCCGCCTATACTTCCTGCCTGGCCACTGGCCAATCAGTGTTTTATTTATTGACCAGTCAGAGCAATTTGACATACAGACCATCCCACAGCACCTCCCCTTTTCTCTCTTTCTTTCTTTCTTTCTTTCTTTCTTTCTTTCTTTCTTTCTTTCTCTTTCTTTCTTTTTAAAGAGGAAGATTTTAACTTTTACACATCTCCAAAGCCAGCTTGGTATATTTGGGAATTTGGGCATAGCTTCTCTTACTACTTCATCCTGGAGGGGGGCACTGTATCTTATGGGGACACAAAGAAAATTTTAGGATTATGGAGTAATCCGTGAGGGTGTATCGTCTGAGCCAGTTGCCTTGAAACGGTTCTGAATGTTGGATCATCTGGGCCATGGTGTCATCGGAGACCTTTCAGGGGGTCTTGGCTGGTCAAACCTGATGTATCTTAATCTGAAACAAATTCATAGCCTCTGGCTTTCTGTGGAAACAAAAGCAGAGCTTCCTTTCCAAAGCAACATATCCTTACATCCAAATTTTGAAGTCAAGGTACCTTTAAAATATACATTTTGGCATAACTCAACAGCTTTTGCAATCAAATGTTTTTCTTCAGTAACGAATATCAAAGAGAACATAATCCAGAGTCTCTGTGTGGTAGCCATCTTTACATGGCTTATTTTTTATATTACCTTGAGCCTATTGCTTTAAACTGCAGCATTTTAAGACTGAAACTGCACTGTGGCTGCTGGCTCTGCCCACTTCAGCTTCCCAACATGGTGGTGATACGTTTACCACCAGCTCTGGGAGTCTTCATGGGTCTATGCTTCTATCAAAGCAGTGTGTAGCCCAGAAACTTCTTTTTTTGTTTTGTACTAGCAAAGGCTAAATCCACCACACAGCTTAATGTGCCACTTGCAGACGCCTCATTCCCGCCATACTGCTGGTCAAACACGCACGCCAGGAACCCACCATACAGTAGCTCAAGCCCACAGGCTGTGGCTAACTTGAGAGAGACAACTAGGAAGCTGTTTTAGCTCCGTTTTAGAATCTTCTTTTTACGCTTTCTCAGGTTTTAAGTGGAAATTCCTGCCCTACGTTATGGCGCCATTTATAGCTAGAGTTTTCCTGCCTGGCCCACAGTCAGGACAAATCTGTGTCACCCGCCAGTCCCACAGCCGCTCAGACCCAACCAAGTAAACACAGAGACTTATATTGCTTACAAACTGTATGGCCGTGGCAGGCTTCTTGCTAACTGTTCTTATATCTTAAATTAAATTTATTTATTGACCAATCAGGGCAATTTGACATACAGACCATCCCACAGCACTTGCTCCCATGAAGGACAAAGCCCCTACCCTGGTGGTGCTGGGCGAGGGAGAGGCCAGTACCACAAGGATTCCAGCTGGCTTGAACACTGGCAGGGACATAAGGAGGAAAAGAGGCAGAATTCTACTATTCCACCATGGGATACTGAGAAAGTTATTTTATCCAGTTAGAGTTCATTAATGCACTCATTCATTCATTCAGTATTCTTAGTACCTGCCAGGCATCACCGGAGTCTCTGTGCTCCACCAGATTTGAGAAAATCTGGTGGTGGTGTCCCAGCCACCTTAACCAAAAGGCTAAAACCAAACAGCCAGTCAGACTACTGTCATACTAGTGCATCAGCTGCTTGGAACATTTCACAGACACCTTGAGGAAACCACATGGCAAGCACAGCTGCTTGCTGCTAATGTACAGTGCTGAAAGGGGCTCTACCAACTATGACTGATTCGAATGGCTTGCACTGTGCTTTTTTTAACCATTCAAATTGCAGTGAATTCTGCAGAACTCTGTAACCATTTGCCCAAGCTATTGGAACAGCAGTTTCTCATGCTGATGGCCCAGCACAGACCTATGACTGGTGCATATAAAGCCTTCCATTTGCACAAGGGATGATGGCAGGCTTGGTACCAACATAACCCTTCATTTGCATGAGGTTCTGCTTTGCTTGGTGGTAAAGATAACCTTGCCACTCTGCTGCCCTTCTGGCTGTGTAAGCATGCTGTTCAATTCACTTTTCAAACCTCCAGCGCGGCCCTCCAGCACGCCACTTGGTGTCCACCATCAGGCTGACCAAAAGCATTCTCTTGAATGGCTTTTTCTTGTCTGTTTTTGATCATCATCCTTAGTAGAACAGGCTGATCTGGTAACAGGAAGAGTGAACAGCAGCAGCAGCAGCAGAGCGAAAGAGGTAACATCAGTGGTGGTGGTAGTGGCTGCCACCCTAGTAGTGACAAAGAGAAAGCAGCTAGGACAAAAACAATAGGAAACAGAGGTGGCAAAGATGAAGGACAGTAGAAGTAGAGAAACAGAAAGATAGGGTAGGGAATAGAAACAGAAGGAATATAGAAGGCTACGGAGAGCCAGAGAAGTTAAGGTACATGCCCATGAAGAGTTCAATGGATGTATCAAAGTTTAAGGGCCAAGGGTCTCAGACACTCTAGCCCGGGCATTATAAAACATGTCATTTGTAGCATGAATCTTAAAAGTTCTTATTAATAAAATCAAACCTGAGCCGGGTATTGGGGTGAACACTGGAAGGTCAGAGAGTCAGAATAAGCCACAGCTATCTCACCTCGCCGGATCCTCAGCTGGTCTTGTTTCCTCAGACTGGATGCCCCGAGCCATCATCCAGAATGGGTCTCAGCTGAACTGCTGCTAGAAGCCTGAATGCTTAACCGGGCCAAATGCTTCTCCAGGCCAAATGCCTCTCCAGGGCAAATGCCTCTAGTTTCTGGTCCTCACGCCTTATATACCTTTCTGCTTTCTACCACCACTCCCTGGGATTAAAGACTCGCTTTCTGGGATTAAAGGCGTGGGTCACCATGCTTGGGTGTATCCTTGAACACATGGATTTCTGCCTCTGGAATGCTAGGATTAAAGGCGTATGCTACCACTGCCTAACCTCTGTTTAATATTGTGGTTGTTCTGTCTCTGACCCCAGATAAGTTTATTAAGGTACACAATATTTTGGGGAACACAATACCACCACATTTCCTCTCTTTTTGTCTAAAATTAAAAAAGCTTATAACTAATATAAGAAAAATTATCCAATAAGTATATACAATACATATAGTCAAGATTACATTAATGATGTCTAGTCCATTATATTAACAATGTCCAGTCTAGTAACTGTAGCTAGAGTTTTCCTGCCTGGCCCACAGTCAGGACAAATCTCTCTCACCCGCCAGTCCCACAGCCGCTCAGACCCAACCAAGTAAACACAGAGACTTATACTGCTTACAAACTGTATGGCCGTGGCAGGCTTCTTGCTAACTGTCCTTATATCTTAAATTAATCCATTTCTATAAATCTATACCTCGCCACATGGCTTGTGGCTTACCGGCATCTTCACATGCTGTTTGTCATGGTGGCGGCTGGCAGTGTCTCTTTAGCCTTCCACTTCCCAGAATTCTCTCCTCCTTGTCCCGCCTATACTTCTTCCTGCCTGACCACTGACCAATCAGTGTTTTATTCATTGACCAATAAGCAACATGTTTGACATACAGACCATCCCACAGCAAGTAACATCTGATAAACTCAGGCCAAAAATTTTTCATTACTTATCTTATTTAAAACAAGTAGTTCCTTTTTAAAAGTAGATTCCATAATCTCCCTTTTTATCTTATCATATCCATATTCTCTTTTTTTCTTTTCATAATACATTCAGTAGTCTACCTTTTGTCATTTTTATATCTTCCCCTTTTTCTCCAGTGTAGATTCAGTGATCTACCTATTTATCCTATTTTTCTTTATCTTTTTTCTCAGAGTAGATTCGATGATCTATCTCAGTCATTGTCAAAGCCAGAGATTCCAGCACTTAATGTCTGTCTGAGGTATGTAGCATTAGACGGCACCGCCCACTGTTACTTGTGGCTCTTATCAATGCCTCCTGCTATTGGAAGCTGAGGATTATAATAACTGACAGGCACCAGAACTGCTGGTGGTTAGAGCCCAGAGTGATAAGCCTCAACTGAGTGTCTAGAGCTTGAAGCTTTGGTATCGAAAGCCTTGTAAGAGCAGGCCCTTAGTTCTCAGAGTTTTGAGTACTGAGCCTCTGGGTCTGCTAATACAGTCCCTAGGCTTTGAATACTCAAGGGTCCAGGGATTGCCAGCTTCTCCTCACCTACCCATGATCTCTGTCCATGCATATCCAAAGGACCTCAGCCAGCTGGCTGATAATGATTGAGCTACAAATGTCTGAGCATCCACAGGGCAGAGGAGTAGGTTGTCAAGAGACCAAAGCAACAGGTGAGGTATACAGTTTACTGAAACTGTATACATGGGATACATGGAAAGGCTTGTGGTGAGCCACTGGACAAGGAGCCCACATTCTTCCACAGTGTGCCCTCACGGTAGGACTCACCACAGAAAGAGGGTTCCAGGGTTCCATCCGTTAGGACACACAGGAAGTGATGTCAGCACTGCTAGTTTAGATCGTATTTGTGCATTTCTAAGAACAAATGACCCCAAGCATGCAGGAAGCAGGGTCTTTCTGCAGATAATGTCAGCTTACCTAGTTCACAGAATACTGGGAGATACTAACCTCTTCTGGATGTTCTAGCCCCTGGCCTGCCTGGCTGCTTTCCTTGATCCTTTGGCTTGGGGTGGGGGAGCATCCTGGGAGCTGGTAAGTCAGTTGCTGCCAACACCTCTTCAGGGGTGATGCAAACACACTGAGCTCCTTAAAACTTCCATGAAGAACCCACTTCTGGTTTTCCCAGTGCCACCATTCAGACAGCACACTCTCTCTTTGTCTTGTTTCCCTATAAGCTCGTATTTGGACTTCCTTTTACAAAGCTCATGGTCTCAGCACCGGAAGGCTGACCTGTGTTGTCTGCTTAGCTTAGCATTTCCTAAAATGGCCTTAATGACATTTGGGGATGGAGGATTCCTTGTTTTGGGGGCAACTGTGTTCACTGTGGACTATTTATTAGCCCACCCAGCCTTTACCCATGAGTGGCAGTAAGCACCCCAAGAAGATGACAACCAAAACATGGGTCCAGGAATTTCTTCCCGTGTATTGGGTGGAGGTGTGCAAAAATCACAGCTGTGCTTCTCAATGTTGAGTATCTGTCTCCCTGAGAAGCCTGAGCAGCAGTGAATGTCGTTATTGCCATTCTCTGGTGTGAATACTCCTGGGGTGGACAATTCTAAGCTGCACAGTGATGTCACAGTTAGGAAGAGTTATGATGCAGCATCCATAATGATATGCATTTATATGCAAGAGACACTAGTAACCTCACAGTTGGGTGCAACAGGAAATGTGGTAAAGTCAGGATATCACAAGTTAATGTTATTTTTCTTGGTTTTTCATGTGATGTATTACTTCCAACTTAACATAATTTAATTTATGGTGATGGTGGTGTGTAACAACTGCCTTCAAGTCCTGAGCATTAACCAGCTGATTCCCAGCAGTGAAACTCATGTTCAACAATTGGGTCATGGGGAGTTGGTTTCTGTAGTGCCTAAGAGGCTAGGTCAGGCTGTGAACGCAAAACAGAAGAAGCAAGGCCTGCAAGGAAACCACAGCCTCCTTCATGTCCAAGGTAGCACCTGAAAGTTATTAGGGGCTGAGGCCCAGCAGCGTTAGCTGGGAACCGGAGCCTTGGCTTGCCTTCAAGAGACCGTGTCCCCAGAGGGTGTCTTTTTCAGCACTTGAAGCAAGCAGACTCCAAGCTGAGAAAGCTGAGCTTATTTCTAGGTTGTGTTAGAATGTTCTATCTTCTGTCCCCAGAGCTTTCCTTTCAGGGATAGGGTGATGGATGAAGTAAGAGCAAAACTTCATGATTCTCTGAGGATGCTATCTGGATGGCAGTGTCTTGAGGTGATAGCTAATTAAAAATCAATACTTAAGCCAGCATTACCCATCAGTCAATTACACACTAGTAAAAACTTTGAGCACTTAGCCTTCCTCTTTCAGGGATCAATGCTACCGTTGCTTTGGTGTGGACATCTATTTGGTGATGCTTTGGGTCAGGCCATCACTCTTTTGTTACCTGCTTGCTGCTGTGTAAGAGACCAAGACAGTCTATTCTGAAAAAATGAGCCATTGTGAGTTTCCTCCTTTACCTTAGATCCCTTCCTCCATGTGGCCAGCCAGGGGGAAAAAATGGAGAGATCTTGACAATCTACACACTTTTGACCCTTTCAGGGCTGGTCTAGGAAGTGGGGAGGCCAGAGTTGGCTCAGGGGCAGTGCACTCGGACAGGAGTATTTGAAGCACTCTTTCTTATTATCTGCCCAGTCCAAGGAACCTGTGCTGGTCATCAAGAGTTTGAGAGAAAATCAGCTCCAAATCTGCAGTGGGACTGGACTGCACTGGACTTGCCTGGCTGTCTTGCTGTCATTTACATTGATTTTGATAGCAGAATGGTGGGGACGCTGGATGGTTTGGAGGGGGAAAGCTGTGTGACTGCTGATGGATATCCCATTGCCATTGATGGGACAAGAGAAACCTTGCTCCAGGCCATGCTTCTCCAGTCTTGCTCCCACGCCCAGAGACTCCCTCTTGCTCTTTCCTCTCCCCAGGATACCCCTGAGCTGTGCTTCCTGCCTCCTCCCCATTCTCCTCCTCCTCTCCAGTCCTCCCCCACAACTTGGCTTCTGTTGGAACAACATTATTCAGCACACACACGTGGCTGTTCATTGAACCTTTTTTTTCCATTTTCTGTTCTAAGCAGAGATAATTATGCATGTCAAGTTCACATGCAGAGGTAAATATTGTAATTTGGCTTCAGAGGTATTACACATAATGGGGTTTTTGTTGCCTCTGCCTCACCAGCTAAACAGAGAGCATTGTATATTCTCCTGGAGGGGGTTTGGGATATTCTAGAGGACACATAAATAAGGTTTTCAATTAAAAAAATAATAATTTCTGAGTCCTGCTTCTAGCATCCCTCCTCATTTGAATAGCAGCATTATTTGTGACATCCGATGGCAGGCAAACTCAGCCTGTGAGTCATGCTCCAGCAAGACACTCACAGCCCAACACCACTATGAGATGATGAGCAGCCCCACCGTCAAATGTGAAATGCTCTATTTGCAGATTAAAAGAGGGAGCTTTCTCCAGAGGCTTCTAAATCAACAGACTTATTATCAACTGGTTATTACCAATTAGCATTTATGCTAGAAAAACACAAGGATTGATTTACATAAAAACACAAATTCTCACCTTGCTCCAGAAGGAAACCAAGGTCACAAAGCCTCTGACTTATTCCCAGGCAGGAGGACAATGATTAGAGACAAGTAAGTGGGGTGACTTAATGCTACACCATTACATAGCCAGGGCCACGGACAGACAAACCTTAAATTCTGGGCTGGCTCAGAATTCATTAGCACCTCCTGAATGAGTTGTTTGCTTCACTGTGCAGTATTAGCTAGGGTTTAGCTCCAGAACCAGGAGAATAAGTCCTGTTTCTCTAAGGCTCTGAATGTAGCATAGAAGACTGCCACACTACTATCCTGAAAGCGTCCTTGAACCCCAGATCTATGAATAACTTAAAAATTGGCTTCTGTTCCATCCTTCCATATCTGCTAACAAACTTAGATGAGAGCAATCAAGTGGCCTGGAGATATGGGTGAATTTTATGGTAAATAAAATATTTCAACATTTCTTGGGTGCCAGGAGCTGTGCAAATACAAGGATATATCTCAATGAGTGACTCAAAGTGAGGGATAAACTTACATCTTCTCCTCACCATTGAAGATGAGCTGACGCCTGCCAAACAGTGAATGGTCCCAGCGAAGGCCAACATCCCTTCACCCTCCCTCACTCACTCACTTACAGAAAGCCTCTGCCTCTGTCTCCAAGTCCTGTCCTGGTTTAACCTTCCAGATGCCAACCCCCAGGACCTGGCTTTAGAGTAAACAGGAAGCATTTGCATTGGAGTTTAGGAATTGCTGTGATTAAAAAGGAAAAAAAAATAGGTTATCTAGGAAGGGAAATTAAAGTTCATTAAACATGTTTTATTTAGTACCTGCCAAGGGCAATGCATCGAAGGGAATACAAACTTCAATAAATCTTCCAGTTCAGGGGGGTTTATGATCGCAGACAGTAAAGAAATTTGCAACAAGCAGATGGAAGGTACACCATGGGAAGGGATCAGATGCCCCAAACTGGCTCAGTCCACACTTATGAAGATGGTCCCCATAGTGGGGCTGGTAAGGAATTACAGAGTGGGAGGGTTTGAGGGAGAGCACCAGTAATAAGTGGCTTCTCCACATCCAAAGCCATCCAACACACTCTGCTCCCACTAACCCACTGAAAACTTTATGTCACAAAGGGGGCGTCATCTTTATTCTCACACCATAGAGGACCAGGTAAAGAAAAAAAAATGCTCTTACACCCTGACAGAAAATCATGACTTACTAGCTTTTTATCTCTTCACTTCTCTCCTTGTGGCCCCTACTGTCACATCCAAGTCTTGTATTTACAATCCAGTTCTGCAAGTAGGTGTGAGGTACCACATATGTCCAAGACAGGACATTACAGGGATCAGAGAGGCCCAGGGCATGGGCTCTACCAAAGAGAAACCCAATTCCAGCCATCAAGATGAGTCTAGATAGAGGAGGATGATTACGGGAGAATGCCTGGGGGGAGAAGGGGCTATGATCAGGGAAAGGCAGTTTAACTTAAAGAGAAAGAGATTCAAAATCATCACTAGGGATGCGTTCAGCTTTCTGTTACTGAAACAAGAGATCTGAGACAACCAACTTGCAAAAGGGACAGATTCATTTTGGCTCACGGGTTTGGAGACGCTGGTCCACGCTAAACTGGTCCTACTGCTTGAGTCTGTGCTAAAGCGACACACACTGAACACTTTTCGGACTTGGGGGAGAACATTTCAGATCTCAGCTAGAGCAAGGCACTGGGCTTCTGTTTCCCAGGCTTTAACAAAACTGTACTGTTCTTCTGATCACGGAAGAAAAAAAATGCTTTGGAAAAATAGAGGGAGGATAAAAAGAAAATTAGAATCATTCATAATCACACCACCCAACATATTATATTTGGCATAGTTCATTCCAATCTCTTTTATCTGCAAAGAAAGGCTTTAAAAACGGGGGTAGAATTATATTGTTTGTGTAAGTTTGTGTCAACACCATATCATGAACACTTTGCATTGTCACCAAAAACTGTTCGAAGTAAACATTTTCAAGTCTGTACTTGCCATAATTCCCCCACACACTTTATTGTTATTGGCTACTTGCTTTTTGCCAAGTTTTACAGTTAGAAAGAGTGATACAATACCTACTGTTGCATAGTTTCCCTTCAGCTCTCCCACTGAATCTGGCATCTGTATAAATGGTTCAGCCTTTGGAAAAAGCTTCAGGATTTCTAATCATACCATAATCATTCTTGTTATTTGGACATTGCAGCTGTTGGCAAAGTCAAGCTTTTCAAACCATGGACTCAAAGCCCCTGGCCATCATCTGAGCTGGACAGAAGCTGCCTCCTAGCCTTGTTACTGTCTTGTTAGGTCAGTACAAAACTCATGGCCTTTGTTCAAAGTGTCACCCCCCACACACACACATACACCTCCCTAAGCCTCCCTCCCCTAGCCCCCCTAACCCTGTCTCCTACACTGCCGAGACCATGCCCAGTCCTTTCTCTACAGGACAGCTTGACCTTTGCAGCAGCAATCCCCATTCTTGACAAACAATAGATGTAATTAACACCCCCCTTGCAATTTGAGGAATAAGCATAGATATTGTTTTGTAAAACCCAAAACACATTTTCAAGATGGCTTGAATTTTGTTACCCCAGAATTGCAATCCTGATAAGCCACAAATACAAGTAATTCTTCTTTGTTCTCCACAGGTTGATTTTTATCTTAGGCAGCAGAAGATTTCATTTTCTTGTTCCAACCTGAACACATAACACCACTTTCCTCTTGAAATGGCTTTTCAGAAGAAATTCTTCAGCAATCATCATAAAACTTTCTATCTATACTTTCCATGTGTCTCTCACTTTCCCTGAGAATACGAAAAGATTTCCAACTGCAAAGCACATCTCTGATTGCAGAAATAAACTCAAGGTTTTAATCACTTGCTCCCTTGACCCTACACCCTGCATAGACACATGGCCAGGTAACCTAACTTCATAGCCCCTCACTCTTAATCAGCTGATACTTGCTTCTCCCCGGATCTAAACAATGAATGTTTAGGACTTGGTCACTGAGCAACTAATACTGGGAGATAAGCAGTTTTCAATTATGCCCATCCCTCTGGCATCTTTTTAAAATGCTTAGGATGTAACTCCTGAATGATGTAGCCAGTGATTCATGCAAGCAATTCCATAGGCTATTTGAACAGCACATTGCTCACAAGGCTCCACACAAACAAGACTGTAGGATTTTTCATGTCTTGGAGCTCTGCTCTCTCCTGTCCCACATGCCAAGTCCTCTACATTATGTTGGTACCCTGGACGCCTCTCCCCACTAGAACCTGGTGGCACACTTGGGCTCTCTGCTGAAGATGGGTATCGCTTCAAGCCCCACAAAAGGAAACGATTTCCTGTTTTGAGACTTTCTGTTTATTGTGGAGTGACCATGCTTAAAGGTTAACAAACATAAAAGAGAAAGCTCAGTGTAAGATAAAGGCATGAGGCCATCTCCCAATACACAGAGCCATTTAATTAGTTATTCAGCTATGGTTCCCTGAGGACTGAGAAGCTGATGCAGCTGAAATGCTGTATGTTAACCAGACTTGCACCACTCTCTCCATCAACTGGGGCAAATCTGCCATTTCATAAATACCCTGAACCAAATCAAGGGCAAGGAAAAGAAGCTACCTCTGAGAAGCCACCTATTCCATTTTCCTGGGAACCTATGGGTACACTGGGGGTTTTATAAAAGTGGTTCATTGCTATAAAAAAGAAAATATTTTACAGCTTAAAAGTTTGTGTTTCCCAGAACTCGGATACAGGGGTAATTTGAGAGAGGTCTCTTGCTGTCATAATTAACATGACTGGGTGATTTTTTTCCAGTTTATGGAATGCCTTGAGAAGCACACCAAAAGCAAGAACAGCACTCAGAAACAGTTCCAAGGAGTCCTAGTCCCACCCCTGTGTCCCTCTTAGGTCTCAGAGGTCCAGAGCCTGGTCTCCAACTCCAGAAAGATGCCTCAGTGCAAGTGTCTCCTCTTCTGCCCTCTAGTGGTTAACACAGATCATCAGGAAGCCACTTTGGGTAGAGCCTCAATGACCTGCCAAGGGTTATCTGATGCTTGCCCTGATTCATGTAAGCAGCCTTTCAGCAGCGTTCATTGCTAATCCTACGATACCTAGCACCATGCCTGGCGCAGAGTATGGATTCAATGACTATCTGCGCAATTCAATGTTAAACACCATATTTGTTGCCTATACATGGAGAACAGATAAATGTAAGGCAGTTCCTAACAGGTGCAGACAAGTTGGCTAAAGAGGTGCGGGCAACAATCAAACACACAATTACACAACAGTTTTTTTCCCCAAGCCATACCAATCTCTTGAGCTCAGTGATAAAAAAAAAAAAAAAAATAGTCACTGGTATACTTCACCAGCAAATCACAGGAATCAATCTCTACTGTTTTCCCGTCTGTTTTCCAACAGCGGTCCTGTCCATCCTCTTAGTAATATCAAATGTTCCCCTCTCCTGCCATTTATGGTGTGGGTGTAGTGGTACGTTTTCTCCAGTCCCACCTGGCCCCACGGTCCTGCAGCCACTTATAAAATAATCATTCAGAGGCTTAATATTATTTATAAACTGTATGGCCCTTGGCAGGCTTCTTGTTAGCTGGCTATTTTATCTTAAATTAACCCATTTCTATCAATTTATGTTTTTCCACATGGCCGTGGCATTACGGGTCTGCTTGGGCGGCGGCTCAGCGTCTCTCCCCACTCTCCTTTCTTCTCTCTGTATCTCTGCTTGGATTTCCCACCTGCCTCTAAGCTGCCTTGCCAAGGCTGAAACAGCTTTATTTATTATCCAATGGGAGCAACATATATTCACAGCACACAGGGCGGTGGTGGCACACGCCTTTAATCCCAGCACTAGGGAGGCAGAGGCAGGCGGATTTCTCTGAGTTTGAGGCCAGCCTGGTCTACAGAGCGAGATCCAGGAAAGGCGCAAAGCTACACAGAGAAACCCTGTCTCGAGAAAAAAAAAAAAAAAAAGACATCCCATAGCATGTGGATCCAATCATGAGGTGCTCAGGCTCTCCCTGGCTATGCTCAAGCCACTGTTCTCCTGTCCTCATCAACTCCCATGATCATCTAGGATATTTCTCTTATTTTGTACCACATCATGGCCAAACCATAGTTTTAAGTTGTCCCAATCAAGGCAATAGTTCTTTTACTTAGTTGAACATTTTAGTTCATTGAATTTCCCCATCACTCTAAAAACATGATATGCATTCTCTTTGTTTAAAGGGGAAAATTGGTCAACATCACTGTGAAAACCTACCTGACCCCTACCACCTGCTAGAGCCCTAGACAAGGCCTGAGCACTTTAAAAGTCTCTTTAGCAGGGACCTCCCAACCTATGGCTACAAATCAAATAGTTATAAATGGTTCTTGTTAAAACTTTAAATGCAGATGGTTCAGAATTCATTTCAGAAACTCAAAGATGTCCTCTCCACCGTTGCTTTGAGGGCACCTCCCTCCTCTGCAATACATCCTATGCATCTGTCTTCATGAGGAAGACTGGGACAGAGCCTCTGTGTTTATGTGCTTCTCACTTATTAAGGAAGAGGAACACTTCACACAGCCCCCCAAAAGTCCTCACTTTCTACTCCATTGTCCAGCATAGCTTAGCATAGAGACTGGACTCAACTCCACCAAGGACAGAGGGTCTCCTCAATGAACAGAACTGTATTCTTTTAACAAGGAATGAGGAGTAATATTTTGAAATTATCAAATGCTAGCATCAATCAAAAGTGATTACAACTAAGGGCATTGATTACTGTATATAACAAGAGGTTTGGAGGGGGGCAATGCCAGGACCGGTTAGTTGACCAACTAAACTACAATCTCATCTCCATTAACAGGAATACATTCTGAGAAGTGTTTCTTTAGGAGATCGTGGTATTGTATGAACATTATACAGTGTACTTAAACAGAAACATAGATGGTATAGGTTTATAACAACACAGACACTTGATACGATCAAGAAATACGGTAAATACCAGATGTTTGAGGCCATTGCCAATGTAACGTGACATACTGCTATTATTATGTAGAAGGAGTATACTTCCTGTGATGGTTTCTATTGACTGTCATCTTGACAGGATCTAGAGTCATCTATGGGGATGCATGCAAGGGAGTTTAGAGACCGAGTTAATTGAAATGGGAAGAGTCACTCTAAATATACTACACTATCCTGTAGGCAGGAGTCCTGACTAAATGGAAGGACACTGAGCTGAGTCTGCATTCGTTTCTCTCGGCTTTCTGACAGCCGCTGTGATGTGACCAGCCACCTTATGTTCCTGCTTGTGGTGCCTTCCCTGTCATGGTGACATGGCGACTCCTCTGTGGGAGTCCTTTCTTTCAACTTGACGCAGACTAGGGTCACCCAGGGAGAAGGAACCTCAAATAAAGAATTGTCTCCGCCGGATAGATCAGCCTGTGGGCATGTCTATGGGTGACTTTCCCAACTACATCTGATGGGGGAGGGCCCAACCCACTGTGGGGGATGCTACCCCTGGGCAGGTGGTCCTGGGTTGCATAAGAAAGCAATCTGAGCAAGCGATGGAGAGCAAGCCAGTAGGCAGCGTTTCTCCATGGTTTCTGTTTCAGTTCCTGCCTCCAGGTTCCTGCTTCCAGATCCTTCGATCCTTCTCTAACTTCCCTCGGTGACAAACTGTTAACTGGAAGCATAAGATGAAATAAGCCCTTTCCTCCCCAAGCTGTTTTTTTGTCATGGTGTTTATCATAGCAGCAAAAGGAAATGAGGAATCCTTGAGCCAAAATGCACTCTTTCTGCCTGAAGTTGCTTTGTTCAGGCATGTTATCACAGTAATGAATACACTTAAGTAGAATGCTGTAAACTTTTTTAACTTGCTTTTTTAAGTTTTAGATTTTTTTTGAGAATTCCCTACATTCGTACTATATTTACACCATTCCAATACTTCTCTCCCCACCCTCAAGCTCCTCCCATTCTCTTTCAAATTCATGACCATTTCTTCTTTAAATACACACACACACACACACACACACACACACACACACACACACACGAGAGAGAGAGAGAGAGAGAGAGAGAGAGAGAGAGAGAGAGAGAGAG
>CABHPR010140456.1:0-17698 GCA_902168415.1 Peromyscus melanophrys | reverse complement strand
GAGAGAGAGAGAGAGAGAGAGAGAGAGAGAGAGAGAGAGAGAGAGAGGGAGAGAGAGAGAGAGAACCTCCTGAGTCCATTGAATGTTGCTCCTATGTGCGTGTGTTTAGAACTGACCACTTGGGATTGCATAATTTCTCAGGGGGCTTGTCCATATGCATATATTGTTTAGATGACTTTTTATCTCTTAGATGCAGATTTCCTATAATATCTAAAAGACATTATTTCTCAGCTGATATCCTGGTCCTCTTACAATCTTACCATCCCCTCTTCCACAAGTTTTTTTGAGTCTTGGGTATAGGGGCTCTGTTGTAGATGTGTCAACTGGGGTTGAATGCCGCAGACAGTCTCTTGTTTTCTGCATTTGACCAATTGAAGATTACTGTAATAGTCCCTATCTGCTACAGAAAGAAGCTTCTTTGGTGGAGGTTGAGAGCTACATTTATCTGAGGGTATAAGGATATGTTTTTAGAATGGAATTAGAAATCACACTGGTTCAGCAATGTGACTGTTGTAGGTTCTCCTCTGGGTTCCATGACCTCATCAGTCACAGGTGGTTGCCTAGGTTTACAGTATCAGGCATGAATTCCCCCACAACGCAGGCCTATGTCCAATTAGACAGCTGTTAGTTACCCCTAAGGTAAAGGTGCCACTACTGCATCACTGAAGGTACTTCGGAGGTACCTAGAGTCTATTGTAGTCTACAGGCTTTACAGGTAGATAGGACTATTGTTTGCCTTTCTCCCTAGGTAGCATTAATAGCACTTTTGGGTGTTATTTTTGAAAAATCCATAGGGAAACCACATTATTTTATCTTTGTATCCTATATCCCTCCCATCTCCCTCTTCCTTTGTATCACCCTGCCTCTCCCATCACCAGTTAATGTTATTCTCCCATTTTCCCCCATCTTCCCCTTGCTTTTTAAATAAGTAGACATGTATTTCAAAATAATAATAAAATATATAGTATACTAGATACATAAACTAGGAAAATAGTTATTTACTATTATGAAGTATAATATGAACTATAATGCAATATGGACTATAAATAATTGCGTGCACAGAAATTTCTTTCTTCTACACAAACATGTGAGTGATGTATTGTGTGATAACTATGATATCAGTAAGTGATGCTAACACTTCCGCTGTAATCTTACAGTATCATAATTACAAACGGCCCATCAATGTCTGAAACTTTGTTATAGGGACTGTTCTGGCTTCTCTGTGGTTATCTGTTCTTTATTCCTTTGATCATTAGATTGCTGGCACTGCACTCTCATGTAGACTATGCAAACACAAGCATGGGGGTGTCCATCTTTTAAAATTGCAGAGAATTTCTAAAGCTCTCAGGTGACTCCCTAACTCCAAAAGCCAAGATCAGTGGCATATTTAAGTCTTAGCAGAAAGGACATCTGAGAAAATAGTAACTGGCCTTTTCAGGGCACTCTGCTATCCCTGTGCCATCAAGAAGAAGGTCAAGGTGTGTCTATAACAGGTACATGAGCAATTATGGAGCTAATGTGAGTATTAAGATAATTCAGAATAGAGAGCTCTTCATGAGGCTGTGCTGGTCAGAGAAAGGTTCAGGTAAAAAGCCAAGTGTACCACCACACAATTACTCAGCTGGGACACCAAATGAATCCTCGGAGTAACTGATTAAACTATATGCATGAAGCATACAAATCCCTCATTCAGTTCAAGCTATTGTAAGCCATTGGTCCATCCATGTATCTTGAGGGATATCAGCTCAACTTTCACCTCCTCTCCTCCTTAGCCTATTTTTCTTGTGAAATGAGGCAAGCATAATTCTCAGCTAGAAGCAAGGTTGTTCGTAATAGAACATCACTACGTAAGTCCCCTGAAGACGGGTTTAAGAACCGCATGTGTAGACTAGATACACACGGATGAGCTTGAGAGCAAGATGAATGGCCCAAGCTGTGGGTGGTTTTGACCTTAGTCCTGGAAGCTTTATTAGGAATCATTGCTCAGAAGTTCCTGTCAGATCATTAAGACTAATTACAGCACCCTGAGAATAATGAACCACATCTTCACAGAATGATGTGATAGGTTTCACTGAGAAAAAGCCACAGCTTTATCTAACATCTCTGCTTTTTAATGTTCAGCTTCCCCTTTGAGGCCTGGACCTTGAAACCCTTTGACAAAACACATAAATATGAACTCTAGGTCAGTGAAGGGAAAGGGATGGGTGGCACAGCAATCCCAGAGGGCAGGGCAGGGCCCACAGGGACTGTTCCATTCACCTGCAACCACACTTAACATCCTAAGTCCCGGGGGACAGTCACTCTTGTCCCTCGATTACCGAAGAAGAAAGCTGGATCTTGCCAGTCTACAAGTTGTCCCAAGTCATATCCTCTGGGACCTAGGAGATTGTAACTTTGAACACTGGCAGGCCTGATCTTTCTCCACTGCTCATGTTAGAGATATTGGTTGATAATGTCTACAATTCAGTCTCCTTCAAGTTTCTCTATGACCAGACACTTGAAATAAAAATAATTAAGAGACAAGAACCTAAATTAAATACCACTCAGTGCTTTAGTGGTTACCTTTATGGCCAAGGGATGAGTCAGACTCAGTACAAATGTCACTTGCTTTTGTTTTTAGTTGGTGTGTATATTCATTATACATAGTGGTAGGTTACATAAAGTCATTTTCATTAAGCCATGTCATGTACTTAAACCATGTTCACCCCCACACTCACTCCTTTCTCTTTCTCCTTTGTCCCACTACCAGATATTCCAGTTTTTACTTCAATGCCATATACTTTTTCTTTGGCCTTATCAGTAACTTGGTTATTATGAATAATGCTACAATAAGCAGGTATGTGCAAAAATCTCTGCAGAATGCTAACTTAGGTAGACCACATGACAGTTCTATTTTCTGTTGTTTGGAGAACCCCCATACTGATTGCCACACTGGTTGAATTGGTTTACATTATCCTAACAGCATACAATGATTGCCAATCAGACTGTGGTGAGAAGGAATCACAATGTAGTTTTAATTTGCATTTTTCTAATAACTAAGGATGATAAACATTTTTCATATGTCTATTGGCCATTTGTATTTCCTCTTTTGAGAACTGCTTACTGATGGCACTTGCCCATTTATTGGTTGGGTTGTTTGTTATTTAGCTCTTTCACTTCTTTGTATAACCTAGAAACTGAATATCATATGTCAGATGAATGGCTAGCGAAGAACTTCATTCTGTGAGCTGTCTCTTCGGTTAATTGTTTTCTTTGCTGTGCAGGAGCTGTTAATTGTATGCATTCCTAGCTGTCAAGTCTTGAAATGATTTCCTAGTTTTTGGAATCCTTTTCAGAATACCTTTGCCTTGTCTATCCCTGGAAGTCAAGACTTGGTTGCAGTGGTTAACATTGTTTACTATGGGTGTTTTGAAGCTACGGAAAATGAAATTGCTTTCATTATTTCCTTTGTGGCAGGTCCATTATTGGTATATAAGAATACTGATTTTATGTGTTGATTTTTGTGTCCTGCTGCTCGGCTGGAAGTTCTCAGAGTCTGCAGATACAGATAATTTTCCATCTACTTTAGTTATCTGCACCCTTTTCATTTCATTCTCTTGTCTTACTGCTCTAGCTAAGGATTCAAGAACTATGGTGAATAAGAGTGGGGAGAAAGGGCAAACCCAGTCTTGGTCCAGATCTAAGGGGTGATCTCTTTCTCCTGTGTAATATCACATTGGTTTTAAGCTTGTCATTTACAGCCTCTATTAAGTTGACGTATGCTCCTTCTATTTCAGGTTTCTTTGGGGCTTTTTATCATGAGGGGATGTTAGAGTTTGTCAAAGGCTTTTTCTGCATATGTTGAAATGATCATGTAATTTCTGTTCTTGATCCTATTTATACGCTGTATTGTATTTACAGATTTGCATGCACGGAACCATCCTTACATCCCTAGACTGAAATCAATTTGGTCATTGTGAATGATCTTTTTAATGTGTTGCTGAATTCAATTTGCAAGTCTTTTATTGAGAATTTTTGCATGTACGTTCATCTGGTAGACTGGCCTGAAATTTTCTTTCTTTGATGTGGCCTGACCCAGTATTGGTTCCAGGGTAATCCTGGCTCTACAAAATGAGCTGGGTAGTACTCCCTCTCTTTCTGATTTGTGGAATAGTTTGAAGAACACCAATGTTTGTTCTTCTTTAAAGATCCAGTAAAATCCAACTGTGAGTCCATCTGGGCCTGGACATTTTAGTTGGGAGACGTTTTATTACTGTTTCAATGTCATTCCTCACCACAGATTTATTTAAATTTTTATATTCTCTTGGTTTAATTTTGGTAGTTCATAAGTGTCTAGAAACTTGCCCATTTAGTCTAGATTTTATAATTTACTAGAAGATGGTTTTTCAGACCTTCCCCTAATAACACTGAATTCCATTAGTACCTGCTGGTATAACTTCAGTCTCATATCTTTCTGGTTTTGTCTAGTTTGGTGAAGGGTTTGTGAATCTTGCTTTTCTTTTCAAAGAAGGAATCTTTTGTTTCCCTGATTCTGTTTTTGTATTATTATTTATTATCTATTATTATTACTATTATTATTATTATTATTATTATTATTATTATTATTATTATCAGCTTCTACCCTAATCTTTATTATTTCTTTCCATGGACTTTTCTGAGTTTTGGATTGTTTATCCCTTTCTAAAATTTGAGCTGTGCCATTAAATCATTTACTTGAGATCACTTGTGTGTGTGTATGTGTGTGTGTGTGTGTGTGTGTGTGTGTGTGTGTGTGTGTACAAGCTATATGTGTTTATCTGTGTGTATATATGTGGAGAAGTTCAGGTGTCCATACAGTTATGCTTAAGGTCAAGTCCAGCATTAACTGTGTTTTCTCTCTTTGGTTTTTATCCCTCATCTGCTACTCACAGATTCTGTCCGTTACATCACTTCTTTTTCTTTTCCTCTCTCCCTCCCTCCTTTCTTCACCATGTTCTGCTCTCTAAATTTTCTGGTACTGAAAATACAAGGCCTGTTTTTCTAAGACTTTACCTGATCCTTGGTCCTCTCCTTGGGAGTTGCTGCACATGCCCCACTTGGAGGTGAGCACTGCCCACCTGGTGCCAGGCCCTCTTGAATGGACTCTCTCTGGCACTCTCCTGCTTTCTTAAGCTTTCTTTTTCCTTTGCTACTAAAATGTCAGTGTCTTTCCTCCTTCACCCACCACCTCAGAGAATGGCTGCTCTCCACCTAGTCCCACTTTATTCCAGCAGTTGGTGCATAAGTACATTGTCTCCCACTTTCCAAATGATCAAAAAGGAAATTCTACATAAGCAGAAACACTGGTTGTTAAATGCAAACACACTCAGAAGAGACAAAGGATACTCCATATTCTCACCGAGATAGGAATTATCTCAGGAACTCTGTTTTGACAACAGAAACAGTCAGAAGAATCTAGAAATATCATAGGCTTAAGTAGCTCAGTGGTCTGAGAGCAGGAACCCTGAGTTGTGAATTCATTAACCAATGTTCAATCCTCCTCCCTTCTCCAAATGGCTCTCAATTAGAAGACTATCATGTATGGAGAGCAGCAATACAACTCCTTTACCCCCTGGCTTTCACTTGGCTTCAGCTAGTGCTAGATATGGCAACTACTTGGTAGCAATTTGATCACATTAGAATGTCCCATGATGGTGGGAACAGTGCTCTGTTCTCATGGCAACACATACTTATGGCAGGCAAGAATCTATCTTCTTTTCTAGCAATGTATCTTCCAGAGCTACTGTTCCTAGACTTGGGGAATCTGTTGTTTATGCCATGGTTTCCTACACAGTGTTGCTTTTGCTTAGAAATCTAGTTTCATTGCAGAGGTGCCACTGGCCATACACACAGGATTCCCTGGCTTCTCAACATGTCCCATCACCTAGATGCTGCCTTGCTACATGTTGAAATGATGCCCATGTATACCACTGGCCAGGAGCCTACATTATATGAAATTGTGGTGGTGTTCTCTGTGATCTAATTTAAAACAACATCTAAATGTAATATTCCCTCTGTCACAGCCAGAATGAAAAAATGTCCCATCTCACTGTTACTCTTCATAAACCACTTGAAAAACTTTTGCTTATTAGCACCATGTTCATAGTCTTTCTGGGTTTAGAAGCACCAAAGGAGGAATGATTCCTTCAGAAATGCATCATGGTCCTACTGAATTGAAAACAGATACCAGTAAGTGTCTAACATTTAGGATTTCAACTGGGCATGCAGCCAAATGAATGTCACCTCATATAATGTAATTGGCAGTAGGACTCCGCGTATTCTTTGAACACTTCACCCAGATGACAGATGAGAATGTGTGTTAAGAGACAAAAGAGTGCCTTTGTCAAATGCCTTCTGCTCCACTTCTCTAGATTCTCTCTCTACTAGCCTTGTCTGAGTCCTTGGGGCTGACATAACCAAAGTATCAGGCTTGATGGTTAAAACAACAAGCATTTCTTTTTCATACTTCTGGAATTGAGAAGCCTATGATCAAGATGCTGGCATGTTTTGTGCCAGGGAGAACCCTTTTCATACGTGGTACCATGCTGGGCTGTGTTCTCACGACAGAAAACGGTCAAATGCGTGGTTTTGGGGCCCATAGTTCCATTTTCAAGGGCTCCATTATCCTGACCTAATTGCTTCCTAGAGGCCCAAGTCCCCAGTAGTATGAAATTAAATGTTAGCATTGAACATATGATATTTGGAGGGATACAGTCACTTGCCACATCTCCTCCAGATCTCTGTTCAAGAGGTTGACCTCTTTGGATCAAAGCTACTGACTCCTTTGTCTTCTGGCTTATATACACGCATATGTTGAACAGTGAGAAAGGGTCACTATACAGTTCAAACTGACTTCAAACTTAGGATGTATCCCAGGATATCTTCAAACTTGCTATCCCCCTGCCTGGGACTCCAGAGTGCTGTGATTACAGGCATGTGCCACCGCATCCATCTGTCTTGTGTTTTTGCATTTGACCAACATAGAAACTCAGCAGGAACTTACAGGAAAGGAATATCAAAGTCCTCCCTCTCAGGTCGGCAATGTCTTCCTACGGAAGGTCATACCTTCTCTTAGCGTACCTCTCTGCATAGACCTTCTCCTTCCAGTTTCTGGAAACTGCTCTTCTTTTTGCCACTCAAGTCAAAGGGTATAATGCCCTGGCTTTCTAATCCCAGGGTCCTACACTACTCTTAGGGCTTTCCCTACCCTGGTCTTTCTTATACACTTCCCCAACATCCTTCTTAGATTGATGAATGCTGCAGAAAAAATGGAAAATAAATTGTGGAATTGCCTTAAGATTGTAAACTTTCTGGTTTCTAAAAAATAGTTTAGTCAAGGACTATGAATTCAAAGAAATAATTGAATATACTTTATTTTATGTATAAGATTCATGTCATCCCTATTTTTAATTTCATTGCTATGAGACAGCGCTTTGGATGTAATATTTGTGTCTCATCAAAATTCTAATATTGAAACTTTAACTCCAAATATGCTATTTGGGGTAGGGTTGGTCCAAAAGAAAATACAGGAAAGAGAACACCCATTAACTCTAAAATTGAAAGGAGACCAATTTTAGCTGAGGAAACATATAAGCAAAACTTTAGAAAAAGCATGGAGAACTCACTAACTGAAAGAGTGGTTCATGGAAGGTGTAGGAAATTTGTTTTCAGAAGCAACATGAGAAAGGTTTGCCTCCATCTGCCTCTCCTCCAGTTCCCACCACATTCAGACTGGAGTTCTAAAGCTGCACCCTCAGTGCTGCCCAGAGCCCCTCGGTCTGCCCCTCAGCAGCCTGTGCTCAGTGAAGACCTTGTAGGGCCCCAGCCTGGAGGCTTTCTAACTGCAGAATAGGCTGGACTTTGGGAGTGTCTCTGTTCACTTTGTACTGCTATAGCTACCACAAACTAAGTAATTTGTGAGACCAGAACTTTATTTCCTGATGGTTCTGGAGTCTTTGATGTTCAAGATTAAGTTGCTGCTGTCTGATGAAGGGCTTCTTGCTCAATCCCCATACAGTGGAAGATGGGGCAAAAGAGAGACAAAATTTGCATCCTTATGTGGTAGAAGAAAATAGGAGAATGAGCCAATGCACAAAAGTCCTATCTATAAGGCATCAACACCTTATGAGATCCAAGCCCTCATGACCTAATCATTTTCCATAAGGCCTCATCTCCCAACACTGTCACTCTAGGGATAAAAGGTCTAGCACATGTATTCTGGGAGACACATGCAGACCATAGCAAAGAGGCAGACAGTGTCAAAGCCAGCACCCTCTGGCTAAGTGTCTTATTCCCCCAAAGACCTTGATTCATAAATGCTCAACAAACACAGACTAAGACTTCCTCAAATGTTTTCTTCTCTCCACTCCTTGGTTCTTGCCCTAATCAAATAAGAAGAGCTATTTCTGTTTGATGGACCTTTGTAGCCCCATATCCCCTTGTGAAAATGGTTGTCTTTCTGACAACTACCAACTGCTTTCTACATATCCACAAGGACGGCAGGGGACAGTGAGTCTGTGCAACATCAAGGAGGATCTTCTACCTTCAAGTGGTCTACCTGTGTGATGCATGAATGATGGAATGCTTTCCATCATTACTTGCGTATGCAATATGGTGGGAAAGACCTCACCCACAAGGAGTTCCCAGCAGTTCTATGCTGAACACTGAAAACACTCTCACTGGGGTTGTTGAATAATGAAAACGATAACCCCAGTGGTTCTCCAGCTTCGATTTACAGCTGCATGTGATGCTCCTCTGACCACTCTTGATATGAAAAGTCCCAACCAGCTGGGCCTGCTACCCTAGTTTGGATCACTGGACTGAAAAACAGACAGGGTTGGCAACTCATTGGTAGGTCTGGTAAGTTTATGCTAGACAGCGCTTGATGTTGTTAGAAGGAAGGATAATGACAGAGAAGCCAAATTAAAAACAGCCTAGAGAATAGGCTTTTACATAACCAACCCAAAACACTCCACCAGGGGACTCCGGAGAGGTGTTGATACTCAACTTAAAAAGGTGGAGGAAAGCTATGCATGATGGCACACACCTTTAATCCAAGTACTCTGGAGGCAGAGGCAGGCATCTCTAAGTCCAAGGCCAGCCTAGTCTACATAGCAAGTTCCAGGCCAGCCAAGGCAACATAGTAAGACCATAGCTCAAAAAAAAAATTACAAAAAGGGGTAGGGTTATATTAGGGTTCATGGTTTGTGCTGTAAAAGTCTATCCGTGTAAACCATTACATGATGTCAATGTCAGGTATATTGTATCACTACCATAATACTTAAACTACTCTAATATTTTTGCTGTGTTTGACATATTTACCTCACCCCCTCTGCCTGATCCCTTGGTGACCACTGTGTCCTCCTAGCTTTGTCTTTTCCAGAATGATGTATAGTTGCAATCATATTATAACCTTGCAGACTGTCTTCCTCTACTTACTAGTGTGCATTTAAGGCTTCCCAGGTTCTTTACCTGGCTGCCCTGGAACTCACTTTATAGACCAGGCTGGCCTTGAACTCATAGAGATCCACCAGCCTCTGCCTCCTGAGTGCTGGGATTGAAGGTGTGCATCCCCACTGCCCAGCTGCAGATTCTTTTTGAATGAATGAGAGCTGCAGATTCTTTTTGAATGAATGAGACTTTTTACTCTTTGTAGGGATGCACTATGACTTTTTTTTATCCTTGAAGCCTGTGAAGGAGGTCCAGTTGTTTCCAAATGTTGGCCATTAAAGGTAAAGTTGCAAAAAGTATTCAGGAGGTTTTGTGTGGACACTTTTCAATACACTCAGGTGTATTCCAATGATCATAACTGTTGAATCATATGAAAGACAACCTTTATCTTTTAATAAGTGGACAAACTGTCTTAAAGCAGCTTATCATTTTGCAGTCACACCAGCAATGATAGTTCATGTTGTTCCACGTCTCGTTAGCATTTGGCATTGTCTGCTTTTGGATTTTAACCATTCTAATAGATACAACATGGCACATCATGGATATTTTGACTTTAAATTCTGTAATGATACACATTATTGACTTCTTTTCACTGGCTTATTTGCCATCTGTTATCTCCTTTGGTGAGGTATCTGTTCAGGTCTTTTGTACATTTTAAATGAGTTTTTCACTTACATGGGCAAGCATTAAGAGTCCTTTCATGGTTTAGAAATAAGTTTTAGTCAGATATCTGCATTGCAAAGGTTTTTCTCCCATCTTTATATTCTATCAGCAATGTCTTTTACATGACAACTTTTTATTTCAATAACGTCCAATTTATTGGTATTTCTTTTAATATATTAATATGCTTTTATTGTTTTATCACAAAACAAACAACTTTTGATTCTCATTATTTTTCTTGGACTTTTTAGTTCTGTGCTTTACATTTAGGACTTTGATTCATTTTGAGTTAATTTGGGAAATATTTAGGGTTTGTGTGTATACTAACTTCTCTTGGTGTATGTCTCTGTATCTTTCTTCCTATGTCTCTCTCTGTGTCTCTTTCTGTGTCTTTCTGTCTTTGTCTCTGTCTCTGTGTGTATGTGTGTATTTATTTACTATCTTATTTTTCATATACAAGCTTCTGATTGTTCCTGTGCCATTTACCAAACAGACTAACTTTGCCACACTCCCATTGCATTTATAAAGTCTTTCTGGGCTTCTCATTCTCCCTCTATGATCTGTCTCCTCTTCAACCAACATCACATTTCTTGATAGTTGTAGCTTTATAGTCAGGTAGCCTATTCTTCTATCTTTCTTCTTCATTATTTGTGTTGGCCATGCTGCTGTATGCCAATTTATTGGTTTGTTTGTAGCTTTCCATGCAAAATAGAGAATCAGTTCGTCAACATCTACAAAAAAAAAAGCTTTCTGAGATTTACATTGACTCTGTAGATCAATGCAGTTTCAACATTGAGAAAAATATATAATAAGTATATATAATAAATACATATAAATAAAAATAATAATAAGTTTTATAATGTATAGATACAGTATACTTCTCCATTACCAATATTAGATTTTTTTAAATGTCTATGGTGATCTGCAATTTTCTGTTTATAGTTCCTGAATATATTTTGTGAGCATTAAACTTAAGTTTTTCTTTTCATTTAGTTTGGCTCTAGTATAAATGGCAATATTAAAGTTTTCACAAAAACATTGAACAGAACAGATGTCTTTCAAAAAAATCAAAGTGACTGGAGCTGGAGAGAAGGATCAGAAGTTAAAAAATACATACTGCTCTTATAGAGGATCTGAATTCTGTTCCCAAGACCCATGTGTCACAGCTCATAACAACTTGTGACTCTAGACATCTCTGGCCTCTAAGGGTACCTGCACTTGGGAACACACACACACACACACACACACACACACACACACACACACACACACACTTAAAACAAACAAATAATGCACATAAGACCATGTTATTTTGGCTTCAAACTAAGGATATTTAGTGTTTTGCCTTGTGTTTTGTGTGTTTGTTTTCTTTTTCTATAAGAAAAGGGTGTTTGATGTCTTCACTATATTTAATCAAAAAGGAATTTTAGGCAGAAACATGGTAGTGAATATTAGTTTGTCTGAAGTTTCTAAAACCCAGAGAAGAGCACTGGGTTTATCAGAGAGTGGGTACAAGTCTGAGTCACCTTGGGGACACCTTACAGAACCTAAAGAAATTAGTGTAGTATAGAGATGCCTATTCCTCCATGTTGCTTTTGACACCATTCACCATAGGCAAGTTATGGAATCAGCATGGGTGTCCATCATCAGATTAGTGGATAAAGAAAATGTGGTATATAAGCACATAAGAGTTTTATTCAGCCATAAATAAGAAAAATGTCATTTGCAGGAAAATAGATTGCTTTGAAAACTATCATATTTGGCAAAATAAGCTAGACACAGAAAGACAAGTATTTCGTGTCTTTTCTCATATGTGGAATATAGATTACTTTATATATACACATATGTGTGTGCACATAGACATGTGCACATGTATATGTAGAACATGAAAATGGAAGAGAAAACTAATGGAAGGAAATGGGGGAAGGAGATACAGAAGAGAGTAGTGGGGAATGAATGTGATCAAATGACATATGTGTGGTCAAAATGTCATTAGGAAACCTGTCACTTTGTACAATGAGTATGCACCAATAAAAGATATTTTAAATAAATAACTAAATCCAATAAAATGAGAAGCTTGGCATGAAAAAGTAAAAATGAGTTTCTTACCATCAGTCCATGGTTTCCCAAAACCATCTAGAAATTGGCTGCCCCCAAACATAATAAACTTCATTTCTTTCTACATCTGTTTCCTAATTGTGGAGACCCCAGGGACACAGCATGGGCTAATGGAGATGCAAAGAAGTGCTTTGCACAATGTCTTCCAGTAACTGGGAGCTGAGTGAGACTGTGTTCTGTGGGCACCCAGAGCCACAGCTTTCTTATGGATTTATTCACTCTCACAATACAGAGGTCTCACTGGGCTTAATTTGCACTAAAAGTAGAACTCCTAGGTTCTACCCTAAGCCTGAAGGCATGCTATCCTTCATGTTTCCCGGAACCAGGGATCCAGCTGAAAAATCAACATTTGAAGTTGAGCATAGAAGCAAGTACAACAGAAGTAAGAAGCCATAGGAAAAATGCTTAGGTCATAACAGATTGTTTCAGACACTGCCTCCTAAGTCACTACTCCAGTGAGGAGACCTGCTGTGACTTTTAGGAAATCTAGCTTTTCTTAGTTAATATTCTATCGCTGTGAAGAGTCATCATGACCAAGGCAACTCTTATAAAAGAAAATATTTCACTGGGGCTTGCTTACAGTTTCAGAGGGTTGGTCTATGATCATCATGGCAGGAAGCAGACAGGCATGGCACTGGAGCATCAGCTAAGAGTGTTACATCCTGATCCACAGGCAGTAGGCAGAAAGAAAGATACACACACTAAGCCTGGCATTGGCTTTTGAAACCCCAAATCCCACCCCCAGTAACACCTCCTAATCACTCCCAAACAGTTCCACTAACTGGGGCCAAACATTCAAACATATGAGCCTATGGGACTCATTCAAACCACAACATAGCTTTACCCAGTGTCTTATTTACTTTTATACTGCTGTAAAGAGACACCATGACCAAGGCAACTTCTGGAAGAGTTTATTGAGCATTTGCATACAGTTCCATGACCGTCATGTAGGGGAGCATGGCAGCAGACAGGAAGGTATAGCATAGGAGCAGTAGTTAAGACAACAACCATGAGGCAGAGAGAGAGCTAACTGGGAGTGGTGTAGGCTTTTGAAACCTCAAAGCCCACCCCCAGTGACATGCCAAGTGACACTCCAACAAGGCCACACCTCCTCCAATAAGGCCACACCTCCTAATCCTTTCCAAACACACCCACCAACTAGGGACCAAGGATTCAAATATATGAACCTATGGGGGCTGTCCTAATTCAAATCAACCTAGCAGCTGACCATAAAGCAGCCTACTATGACATTAAGACTAACTATATTCCATAGATACTCCACCTGCCAATCAGGGCTTGGCAGCTTCTGTGAAGCACTCCAAAGAAAAATAAGCCCATTTTCGAAATGTTCTGTATTGTTCCTCCATCTCCCCTCAGCGCCCCCTTTCCTATATAATTCAGGCATACTTCTAAGTCATTCTGGTCTCTCTCTATAACTTCAGATGATCCTCTTAATATTCTATTATACCTAATAAAAACCTTTTGGTTTGAAGATTTGTCTCTACCTATCTTAGATAGCTTTCTGTTTCTGTGATAAAACACCAATCAAAAACAACTTAGTGGGGAAAAGGGCTTATAAGTCACAGTCCGTCCTCTAGGGAAGCCAAGGCAGGAACTCAAGGCAGGACCTTGGAGGCAGGAACTGAAGTAGAGACCATGGAGAAAGGCTGATTACTGGTGTAATCCCCTGGCTTAACTCAGCTACCCTTCTTATGCAACTCAGACCCATCTGCCCAGGGAGTGCACTACCTCCCATAACATGGGTCCTCCCACATCAATCAGGAATCAGTAAAATACCCCCTCAGACATGCTCACAGGCCAGTCTGGTGGAGGCTATTCCCCATTTGAGAGTTCCTCTTCCCAGGAATATCTAGATCTATGTCAAATTGATGTAAACTCAGTATGACACTTCTTTTCTTTACTTTTGACCCTCACAGAAACAGGTATAGTGGGAGACCCACCAGTAAGTCCTCTGGTATGGCCTGAAGCCTCTTCATGGCTACACACCATGGTGTTTTCACCTCATGACAAGGGCAGAGAATAAATAGGCCTGGTTGCTAGCTATGCTCTAAAGTGACACTGAGACAGTGTGGACATACCTTTACAGGGTCCTCCCTCCAGCCCAGTACTGAAGAGTCCTGCACATTCACAGCAGAGGTTTCCAACCTTAAGGAGCACCTAAATCACCTGAAGCATTTGTTGATGGCTCTTGTACTGGTTCCATCTTCAGTTTCAGATTCCGTAGGTCTCAGGTGAGGTCTGGTAATCTGTGTGTCCCACAGGTCCTCAGGTAATGTCATTGCTTCTGTCTGTGGACATACACCTAGCCCCTCTCCTTTCTGGTCTTCATGCTTGCTCACAAATCCTAAGTCCTAGCCAACTACAACCTTCCTTCACCTTATCTGCAAATCAAAGGAACAAGTTCCTATCTAATTCTTTGACTAAAGCTCTTCTAGTGATTACCTCTCCCTCCCCCCCCCCACTGAGAACTGGGCTTAACTCCTTCTTTCTACCATGTAGGGATAGGAGTTCACCTCTTGCTTCATGGCATTGCCACTTAATATTTGTGGTGGCTAATATTATCAATGTAGTGGGATCTAGACTCACCTGGGAGAAGAACCTACAGGAAAACCAATGAGTGATCATCTAAATTAGGTTAACTGAGGTAGCAAGATCCACCTTAACTGTGGGTAGCATCATTTCATGTGCAGGGTCCCAGACTGAAGAAAAAGGAGGAAGGAAGCTGAGAGTGAACACTCATTACCTCTTGTTTCTTAACTGTGGATGCAATGCGACCAGACACCTCAAGCTCCTGCTGCCAAATCTCCATGATGATGGACTTTACCTTCAAAGTGTGAGCCAAAAAACTCTTCTTCCCTTAAGTTGCTTTTATTAGGAACACTTTATCACAGCCACAGGAAAGTGACTTGTACAATCAAGAAATTTGCTTAAAGAATTAGAAACCTGGGCTTCTGCTCCAAAGCCCCTAATACTAGTGTCTATGTGAGGCTGCCCCACCTGATTATATGTGCTAAATACATTATACTATATATTGGCATGTACATTCTATCATTTAATACTATACTTCCATTATATTATATATGTGAATAAATATTGACGTGGATACAGCAAAATATGGGTGGGAGTTAAAATGGCTACTCCTTACCCTATAATGAGACAATAAAGCCCCTAAAAGATACCAAAGAATAACAAATAAAAAGCCTAGTGCCAGGAATAGGTGACTTCTTCTGGAATTGTTGGCCAGAGAGCCCACAGACCCTCAGATAATTCATGCTATTGCCAATGCTCTTGGCTACCCTCCAGAACTCAATGGTAAGTCCCTATTACTGAAGACACCACATGCTTGAGTCATAGAACATGAAGATATAAAGCTGGTACTCATCTGGAAAGCTTCATCCCTTTCAGCTTTCACAGTGCTGGGAGGTGCTATTCATGCTACTGGAAGAGAAACATGATCATCAGTTATACCTGGCTGTGAACTCTGTGAGTTACAGTAATAACTGGATTGGCAAGACATGCCCACTGGTACAATAGTGGCTCAAACATCATGAGAGAATCCAATCACTTTCTGATTGGATTTAAGGCCTAGTCCAAAGGATAAAATCCACACCTGGCACTATTATCAGGCTAAGTACCTATGTCTAGACAGGTCATAGGCCCCAGGGAAGAACCCACCATTGTTATACTGCTAAATGGACATAGTGTTAGACTGGTTCCTGATGACCTATCACTCTACCCATAGATTAATGCATTTCTCAACCCCCATCAGAGAAACTTCTGTTTGCAATAGATAGTGATTGATTATACAGTGGCCCACAACTAGCCAAGGCACAGAGAATAAGAGACTGCAGAATACTTAGCCCTAAATGAAACCTATGCCACACCAACTCCTCCAAAGGCTCAGGGATCATCATGGAAGAGGGGAAAGAAATATTGTAATAGCCTGAGGCAGTGGATGACTACAAGGAGATGGTAGCTTCTGGAAATATCAGTTACACATATGAACTTAACTGCATTTGTGACAGCATGCACAAGACCTGTGCATGCTCAAAGACAAACCAAACCCAAGCATGGAGAAGGGAGTTAGGCAGGAAGTCCCACCCCTAGTGAGGAAGCTATTGATAACTGTTAGCTTCTGGGAGAGTGAGATTAGCTTTCTCTAAGAGTGTAGCTCCTGGTAAGTTGACAATGCTCCAGTGGAAGACCACATAGCAAGAATATTTGGGCAGCACAAATTGGTCTTGATGGGTTAAAAAGGGGGAAGAAGAGACACAAAATTGGATGAGTATGGAAGGAGGGTGGACCTGGGAAGAGCTAAGAGGATGAATATAAATAAAACACCTTGTATGAAATTCTCAAAGGACTAATACATTTTTTAATGACCACTCTAGTTGACACCAAACAGCAAGAAAATTGTAATGCTTCCAGTTGAGTATGAACAAGTTTTGCAAACTATAAATAATACTTAGAGTAGGCTACTTGATGACCAGAGTGAAATACAAGAGCCTTCTATAATTGTGTGTAAAGCTAATTAGAGACAAGGACACCCAGGGACCACAAAATTAACCAATAAGCATCTTCTGTTCCTTTATCAGTGACAAGTCCCATTTTAATCCTCATGTTGCCTAGGTAACAACTGCCCAGATACCTTCAACATCAGAGCTGTTCCTTCTTCCCGATAACACTCAACCCAGAGCTAGCCTCAACATCCTCAAGGCCTGAATATGAGTCACTTCCCTTATTGCTGCACAAAATAACCAACAAAAACAACTTGGGATGAAGGAAGGAAGGGTTTATCTGCTCTAACAGAGAAGACATGTCAGCAGGAGCACTAGGAAACAGAGAGAGAGCAATGGTGGTGGTCAGCTCGTTTTCTCCTTTCTTTTTTTTTTCAAAAATTATTATTATTCTGCATATGGATGAAAGGATGTATGTGTGAGCTCACATGCCATGCTGTTCATGTGCAGGCTAGAAGACACTTTTCAGGAATCAGTTCTCTCCTTCTACCTTTACAGGGGTTCCAGGGTTTGAACTCCCATCACCAGACTTGTCTGGCAAGCACCTTCACCTGCTGAGCCATTTTGTTGACTCTCACTTCTCATTCTTACTCAACTGAGTACCTCGAGTACCCCAGCCCATGGGATAGTGCTACCTATATCCAAGATGGGTCTTCTCTCCTCAGTTAAGGCTTTCTGAAATTCTCCTCACTCATCCATTCAGAGGTGTGTTTCCATGGTGGCTCTAAAGCAACAAGTTATTTAAGTTCAAAAGGCACATATTCTGTAAGAGGCCATGCCTGTGTCCTCTTTCTGAGACACCTGACTCCCTGTGTGCTCTTGTCAATGCTACAGAAGCTTGCCTAATCTTGTTTGACTCCAGGTGTATGCCTGGAGATTTTGGCTGGTGAGGCCTTCAAAACACACACACACAC
>CABHPR010140455.1:0-23821 GCA_902168415.1 Peromyscus melanophrys | reverse complement strand
GTGTGTGTGTGTGTGTGTGTGTGTGTGTGTGTGTGTGTGTGTGTGTGAAACAGGGTTTTGCTATATAGCCCTGTCCAGCCAGAGCCTTGCCACATCAAACCAGGCTGGTTCTAGATGTTAAGCAATCCTACCATCTCTGCCTCTTGATTGCTGAGATTAAGGATATGTAGCATTACAACTTTCTAGAGGTGTTTAATTTGGGATTACTACCCTATAAAGACAACAGAGAAAGTTCTGTAATTTGTAGTAATTCTGTGCTATGGAGAGGAAAGATAGTAAAAATAAAGAATTGCAAAACAGCTACTAATCAGGCCAAGTGTTGGAGCAGGGTCTTGGAAGCTTACTGTGGCATCAGACACCAACTCTGTAGTTGCTGGATTTAGAAGTGTTCCAGAGGGAGGGCCAGGATGGTGGGTACAAGAACTCAGGCAGGGCTGTTTGTCAACCAGGACATAAGGTTTTTTTTTTCCCCCCAAGACAGGGTTTCTCTGTATAGTTTTGGTGCCTGTCCTGGATCTTGCTCTGTAGACCAGGCTGGCCTCGAACTCGCAGAGATCTGCCTGGCGTGCACCACCACTGCCCGGCCAGGACATAGTTTGAAAGCATTTGAAACTACCAATACAATTGTAAAGCGTATACTAGTTAAACATGAGCCCTGGCTAATGGGACAGGATGGGGTGAAACTGAAGTGACATAAGCAGTGACCTCTTGTCTATGTCATAGTGCCTGCCAGGTCACAATGACAAGGTTGCCTGAAATTCTGCCACTCATCCTCTGAAGCTCACTTTGCCGCAGGGAGGCACTGAACAGAGAAACTGCCTTGTAACAGGTCCCGCCCCTCTCTCTACTCCCTTTCTTATATCAAGAGGGGAAAAACACGGAACTACCTCTATCCAATCTGGTCACCATACGCCTATTACCTCTACTGTTACAAATACCGGATCACCCTCCGGGAGAAGATGCTGCCTTGTTGTTACAAAAGGTACTTGTTTTCATCTTTAATTGTGGTTTATATAAAGTATAAGGAAATTAAAACAATTTGAAAGAATTTCCTAAGTGGCAGGGTAGAAGCCTGGCATGGATTTGTTTAATTTTTCTATTTGGTTGGCCTGGAAAAATAGGCTAGTCTATAGTCTACAGGAAACAGTGTTGAAGACTGGTCCTGTGTAGCTGAAGTCAGGAAGCTACCGTCACAGTTGACTTCTTCACCCCATGCTCTGAGGTAAACTAATGTGGGTCTCTCTTTCCCAAACAAGCATCACGTATAAAGAACAGGAGGACCTGACACTCCGTCCCCAACGCTGCTGCCTCCCGTGCTGCTCCCCGTGCTGCCTCCAGTGCTCCTGAGTCCCTAGGAGGCCTCCAGGTGGGCAGAAGCACTGAGCAGGAAAAAGACCACGGCCAGCTTAAAGAACTGTATTCAGTAAGTAGACTATAAGCTGGTGATGTGACAGGGCAGCTCTCTGATGACTGTAATGACTTTGTCAAGGAGGGCAACATTGATAACCATAAAAACTAGAGGTAGGTAGAGCCCTGAGCTCATGTGTAAAATCTACTTGCTTTCTAGATGGAATCTGGCCCAGAGATCTAAAGGCCATGTAGCTAGTAGCAAACAGCAGGATGGGAAAGAAGTAGGAACAAAGGTATAGCAGATTATAGTGGGACTTGGGGACATAAAGTAGTTTAGAGATGTGCCTGGTGGTAAAAGGCCTGTAATCCCAGTTTCTTCAAAGGGTTGCCTAGGATACAGAGTGAATACAAAGCTAGCCTCAGTAACTAAGCAAGACCTTATTCCCCAGCCCCACAAAAAAAGTAAAAGCGGGGCTGGGGATATAGCATGAGCAAGCTGACACCCTGAGCTTCGCAGCACTAGAAAGTAATCCTAGGTATGTGACATCAAGTAGAACTCAGTATCGGGTAGTTAGTCCCAGGACTAAGGAATACAGTCCCATCTCTGAAGATTCTGACTTTTCTCAGCTTCCCTCATCTGCCTCTCCTTGGTTCTACGAAAGCATCCCAACTCGCCCTAGATGTGATTTGAAGACTTCAATGAGCATAGATTATTACTTCAATTCTATTTTCCAGGCTGGGAACCTGACAGTGCTAACAACTGACCCCCTGCTTCACCAAGATCCAGTTCAGTTAGACTTCCGCTTCCGTCTCACCCCCCATTCCTCTGCTCATTGGCACGGCCTTCTGTGTGACCACCGACTCTTCCTAGATATCCCACATCAGACCTTGGATCAAGGCAACCGAGAAAGGTGAGGAGCTGGATGGGTGTGGGGAAGAGACGGTGTGTTCCACTCTTTGTCATGTCACAGTGACTTAGGAGCTGGATCAGACACAGCACACCAGTGGCATACAGATAAGATCCTGGGGTTCAGAGACTACTTTAAGGTTGGGGGACAGTTGCTGGACTCAGACTCAGGAACACCAAAGTGAGGATCCAAATAGTTGAATACTTTGTTGCTCAGCAGTCCTTTCCTCCATGACCCCTTCTGTGACATACACCTCACTTAGGTGGAATCCTTGGCTTCAGAGAAAAGCCACCCAAACTCCTTTAGCAACTTTCAATTTTTCAGTTTCGGTAGGTCGAGAGCAAACACTCATCAGTATTTCTCCTGCTCTGACTTTCTAGATTCCAAGTTAGCTGAGTATTAACGTTCTCTCTGGCCTCTAGTTTGACAGCAACACTGGAGTATGTGGAGGAGAAGACCAATGTGGACTCCGTGTTTGTGAACTTCCAAAAAGACCGGAAGGACAGAGGTGAGCTTAGGCTCTTATGACTTTGGATAAGTCCCTCCTCCCTGGCATTTCAGCAGCCCCTGTCCCCACTTCTACTGCAAAGGAAATTAAGGCACACAGCATTCTGTCTGGTCCATGACAAGTGAACTAACAGGGAGCCCCTGAGGGCGGTGTCAGGCACAAGGCTGGGAGCACTGGAGAGATTACACAGAATCCACTTAAGGAATGTGGTGGACTGACAAAGGGTGTCAAGCAAATGTATCAAGCCGGCACAGGAGGAATGGACATGTATAAAAGGCCAGGAGGACAGGAACATATTTAACCAGATGCAATATGTTATTGCTCATCTCTCAGAGAGTTTATACTTTGTCGGGTATAAGACAAGATGAACTGGGCATGATGGTACAAGCCTGTGATTCTAGCATTTGGAAATCTAGGGCAGGAGAATTCTGCACTCAGGGTCAGATTAGTTACATAGTGAGATCTCAAAACAAAATCAAGGCCAAAAAACCAGATGCTGGTCAATTGCCAGCAATAGTCGAGAGCTTAGAATGCCATCATCGCAATAAGCACTTGAATAATCACATTTAAAATTTGTGAAGAAGGTTCTCATTCCCAATTTACAACTGAGTAAACTGGAGATCTGAAAGGTTAATTCAAATGTTAAAGTGAATACTAAAGGCAGGGTAGGCCTGTGTCTCTATCACTCTAAAGCACACCCTAAGCCTGCACTACACTGCTTTCCAGAGTCACTCCCTGAAGAAGACATATCTATGAGGAGTGACATGGGCTGAGCTTCAGTGGATGTTCTAATAATTTGTTCTGTTCCTCTACAGGTGCCCTGCTGCGAGCCTTTAGCTACATGGGCTTTGAGGTGGTCAGACCAGATCATCCTACTCTCCCTCCCTGGGACAATGTCATCTTCATGGTGTATCCCCTTGAAAGGGACCTTGGCCAGCCTGGCCAGTGAGCCTCCCTGAACATGTTTGTTCCATCTCTGTGAGGGGCCAGAAACCTCAACACACGGGACTCTGGGGCCCAGGATGTGACTTAAGACACTTCCATCCTAGGAAATAAAGAAAGTGCAATCAAAGTGTTCACTATTTCTTGAGGGGAGGGAATGTTGGAATGGAATATGAACCTGATAGAGATAAATCCACTGAAGGACATGACTGAAAAGATCAGAGTGACCTGAGTCAGACATGGGAGGGCTCCTTTGCCTTCTCCTAATCCCTAAACCTTTTTTCCGTTCCCATTTACTGAGCACCTGCCAAGATCAATGATCAGTCAACTAGAAAGTTCAGAAGGACTAAGCCTTGCTAAGATGCATTTATATATTTCAATTCAAACTAGAAATGAGTACTAATTCCTTCTCTTCCGATGTGGAGAAAACCAGAGAAAGCATATGCATCCTAAGGGATAGTGTCACAGCAGATAACAGAAGAGAGCATTCCAGACTTCAAGGACTGGGGTGTACTGGGAAAATGGTAATGGGTACATTAAAGGAACAGGGATTTTTTTTTTTTTTGAGACAGGGTCTCATGTAGCCAGGCTGGCCTCAAACATACTATATAGTAGAGAGGGGCTTCACATTGATCTTGCCACTTCTACCTCCCAAGTGCTGAGAAGAGATGTGTGCAATAATTGGGTTTAATTTTTCTTTTATTTTTAGATTTATGTGTATGAATGTTTTGCGTGTGTGTGTGTGTGTGTGTGTGTGTGTGTGTGTGTGTGTGTGTATACTATGTGCACACCTGGTGCCCACAGAGGTTAGATTACTAGATCCCTTGGGACTGGACTTACAAGATGGTTGTGAGCCACCATGTGGATGCTGGCAGCTGGACCTGGGTTTTCTGCAAGAGAAGCCTGTGTTAACCTCTGAGCATCTCTCCAGCCCCACACAATTGGTTTTACTGAGCTTTTATATCATGAACTGCAGGTCCTATGACCTCCATCCCTGAGGGAAAGAAGCACTGAGAAACTAGGACTGAATGGCTCCAGAGCCTGTTGTATAGTAACTCCGATACCACACCGCACACGTGAGCGATTCACCACAGCTGGAACCTGAAACATTAACAGCCTGTCTAGGTTCCTCCAAGACTCTAAGACATGCTCAAACTGCTCCTTCCTTGATGTCTTTCTGCTAATTGGGTCCAAGAATTTGAACTCAGGATATGGCAAATGACAAAGAAGTGCTATACCACTGAGTTACAACCCTGCCTCCTCTCACTTTTTGAGACAGCATCTTATTAAGTTGCTCAGGCAATGCCTTTAACTTTCACTTTCCTGCCTTGGTCTCCAAGTAGCTGGGTTTATAGGCCTGGGCCACCAGGCAGGGCTACTAACCCTAGAGTTTAAAAAGACCCATGTGTTCATTTTAGGTTTTCCGGTTTACCTCCCCTTGTTTCCTAATGTTCATTTGTTAAAGCACTGTGCATTCATATTTAATTCTAAGTACTGTCACAGTTCTCAGTGGAGTCTTCCAGTATCATCAGCAATGAAGAGATGCTAGAAGGAAACAGGGCACCTAAAGTCTTTCAGTAAGTTTACAGTGAAGACCTACTCCTAGAACCCAGGTTTCTAGAATCCTAATCCAGGTCTTCTCTTACAGTGTAGGTGGGTTTTGTGTGCATAGCTGAAACTGGTTATGGTGCTGAGGGAGTGGCTGACTTCTGAAGTAACCTTAAGGGAAGACTATGATTTTAATGTTTGCATGGGAAGGACACATCTTTCAAGACGGGCCTCTGTATGTGAGGCAGCTGGCAAGTACTAACAAGATTTACTCAGAAGAGACTTTACCCACAGACCTACTTCCAAGCTGTGACGAGTATATGGTTTTAGATAATTTTCTAGAGAACTTTATTCAGCAAACAATTCCCCAAATTATTTAAGCAAAACTACACATTCTTTTTCTCTCTCTAGGTGTGTGTATACATAGACACATGCTAGACATTTACAACATTTCCTAAGTTGCCTCTCCATTTCTTCTACTTGTATTTTAAGTAAAGTTTATAAAGAAATAGCTTGAAGGACTGTTTAAAAAAAAAACTATCTTCAATAACCTCAACAACTGAGGGTGAGAGGTAGTACTCTCCTCCCCACATATTTATGCCAATTTTTCCCTTTATCTCCTGACAACTGCAGTCTTCTGAGTCTACCAAATACTTCCTATAACTACAGTTACCTGGTAAGGTGAGTCAGAAATCTGCAGAATCATCACTTCCAATGCCCAAACCCTGGCTGTTCCCCAGCCTCAAAAAGAATTCAGTCCAGTAGTAATGCAAATTATTACTGGCAGAGGAGACTGAACCTGGTGTGAAGAGACTGGGAAGTACACAGCAGCATTCAAACATGGAAAGATGGGGGAGGAGCCAGAAGAGGGCAGTGGAGAAATCTATTTGTCTCCATCAGTCACTTTCTGGTATGTTCAATGGAACAGAAAATGGATTTGATCCACAGCAAGCCACACCATGTGAAATAAATGACTTCATGGATCTCTCATCACAGACTCCTCTCTTCTGGCACCAAATCCTGCCAAAGACATAGAGATAAAAAACTTAAAAGGGCTCTCAGAGCAAGGTAAGCTGCACCAAAGATGCTGTAGAGAAACACACAAAGGTAAGAGCGTAGGGAAGAGGGAATAAAGGCCCTTGTCACACTCATTACTTTCCTGTTGCTACAGATAGATGACAGCACCACTCACAGCAAAGCAGACGGCTGGTCCAGCAGCTGCAGCTCAGACTTCAGAATAAGTCGTCTTCAAGGTTATCATCACCAGACATAGAGGCAGCTTCTAGTGAGCAGAAACAAGAACATGAGATTGCTTTATTCCAGCAGGCATTGCCAGTGAAGCTCAGTAGAAAAATGGGCAGTTGGTGCTCAATGTCTTAAGAGCCAAGTGGTTTTTGTTTTTAGACAGGGTTGCATGCAGTGTATGCTGGCCTCAAACTCTCTATTGACCCTGACCTTGTGATGCTCCTCTTCCACTTACCAATACTGGAATTGTAGGCACGTGTGTCTCCATACAGTTTTATGAAGTCCGAGGGATCTAATCCAGGGCACATTCCCCAGTCCTAGAACCAAGCTTTAACTAACCTAATCTGGACAGACTAAGAAAAGGTAACTTTCACAGATGCTGTATGAAAGTATTGCTGTTTGTACCTGATAAACTGAGGCAGGACAGGGTATGTGGTATCTCTTCAGGGCTTTTTTTGGTCTCAGTGAGTATGCTGGCAAGAGAAGCATCTGTTTCTGTGTCCTTAGGCATGGAAGAGAAAAGGAAAGTATCTTGACTGGTGCAAAGGGAGAAGCCTGTCATTTTGATCACAGGTTTGGTTAAGGCAGTTGCTCAATTTCACTATTGAGAAAGACACAATGTCTTCGATCACATTTTTAATCAGTCTGGAAAATGAAGTAATCTAAAGGTTCTCATGATGGCCTAAGCTTTATTTCATTAAAGTTGGTGAAATGGGGCTAGAGATGACTCAGTGGTTAGAGCACACATTACTTTTCTGGAGGACCCAAGTGGGATTCCCAGCACCCACATTACATGACTCACAACCTCGTTACTTCATCTTCAGGAGACCCAATGCCTCTTTCCTTCTTGGGCACTCACACATCTGGCATACACTAGAAAGATACACACACATACGTATGATTAAAAAAATAACTGTTAGGGGTTATAGAGATGGCACAGAGGTTAAGACCACTGGCTGCTCTTCCCACATGGCAGCTCACAATTGTCTTTAATTCCAGTTCCAGGGGCACCAACACCCTCTCCTGGCTTCCTCAGGCACTATATGCTTGTGGTATAAAGATACACATGTAGTTAAAACACACATACATATGAAAACATTAAAATCTTAAAAAATAAAATTGATAAAAGTGTTATGACTAGACATTTGATTGTGCCTACAGGCACTAGATTTTCCTGGAAGTGACTAGTGACTCACCATGTCCTTCAACATATCTGGGACAGTTCTGTTTTCTTCCATGTCTTCAGGAAGTTGGACTGCATATCCTTTACGAACTAATTCTAACCCAATGTCAAGTTTCTGAAAAGGAATAATGAGAAAGCAATGATGTTCTGTTGTAAGGGAGAGCAAATGTGCAACCACACTGAGGTGAGATGGCCAGCAGATCTTTCAGAGTAGAAGTGATGTCAGATAAAAGTTTCTGGGGCCGGGTGGTGGCGCACGCCTTTAATCCCAGCACTCGGGAGGCAGAGTGAGTTCGAGACCAGCCTGGTCTACAGAGTGAGATCCAGGACAAGCACCAAAGCTACATAGAGAAACCCTGTCTCAAAAAAACAAAACAAAAGTTTCTGAGAAAGAAAATATAGATGATGCAGCAAGCAATGTATGAACCTCACCCTTACCTTCCCATTGCTGGTATCATATAAATAGATTTTTGGCCAAGTTGAGATTCCAGTCTGGACATAGCTAGAGATCTTGGCCACCAGGGGCTTCCAGTCAGCACAGTGAGTGAGTCTGTCAAACTCATCTAGAGCTTCCTCTTCCCACTGTTCACCTGGAAGAAGATCATAAGGGGAAAGAAGGGACTGAGCCTCAGAGCTGGTAAGAGTAGGTCAGTGCTGGTAAGTGTAGGGATGCATCCTGTCCAGGATGGATTCTAGGAATGTACTTATATTCTGACCTGGTGGGTTTGGATCTGACTGCCAAGTAAGTTTCTGTCTTGCTTTCTAGTGCTGATAAGGAAAATGCACCTGAGTCTCCAGAACTAAAAAGCTTGGGAAATGTGAGAATTCTTCTTACAGGCTGTATGAAAGTTACTCTGTTTGGAGGTAAAGTCAATAGGTGGCATGACTAGGTTACCTGAGGGGGCAATCCGTGCTAGACTGCATTCTATTGCTTGAAATGGAAGGCTTAGGAAGTCACTCCTAAAATTAAAGAAATCAAAATTAGAATGCCAGGTATATACGTTTCCTTCTAAATTTCCTTGATATATGCCAATAGCTCACCACTTTATCAGCAGAAGTGAGCCAACAGCTGGGATTCTAGCAGACTCCACACTGGCTTCTGCACTTACCTGAGAGCCCTGAGATCCTTCAGTGGGCAATCTCCATTATCTCCAAAGTCAACAAAGTAGAGGTCCAAGTTCCCATTTTCCAAGGTACCAAGAATCCGGGCTCGATACCAGGAACCATTTGTAGATAAAGGTGCTGCTACAATGTCTCCTACATGCACAGCCAAGTCTTCAGGCTATATGTGGAGATGGGAAGTCATGAGGGGGTTATTATGAAGTGGTAGCTAATAGAGAATAAAAGAAAGAAAGGAACATTTTCAGTGAAAAAGATAAGCCCCAGCCCAGCCTTCTCCATACAACTCACCAGACTATTCTCATAGTGCTGGGTCATCTCACTGACAAGTTTATCCAATTGGAGGCTGCGGGAGCCAATGATTTGGATCCAGAAGTGGTTAGGGTGTTCAGAAGCAGAAACGTAGACTTCTAGGTACTCATCAGCATGGAAACTGAAGTCAGGACTGGGAACTGAACACAGGGTAAGGATGGTGACCATATCAGTACCATCTTTGGTAGGAATGGGGAGACTGCATCAGGGAGATGAAAGATATAACTACCCTGTGGCTGTTTACCATTTTAGAAATGGTTAGAGGGACAATTTGGTGACTCATACAAAAATGCCCCGAAGAAAGGTACTGAGTTATCTTCTATACCTTTTTACGTAACCAAGCTTATTTACACTGCCATTCTCCATGGACTCAAAGGAGGCAGCAATTATAGTGAAGGTTAAGCCTTCATCTGTTAGGCCTGGCAGGAACAATAAAAAGACACAGACAGCAATTCTGCTTATTAGAGATTCTCTTCTACCAGGGATTTATTATGTGAACCTAGGCAAGTTTCTTTTAGGGGCTCTGTCCTTTCTTGTTCAAGCTAGCACCTTTGCATAGAAGAGGAAGCCCATGGCCATTTCATTCTTCTTCAATAATGACATTTAGAGACAGTAATGAGACAGGCAAAACCAGGTTGAGAATTTCTTATGCAAAAAAGTATGCCTAGATGAGTGTACTTAGCAACAGACAAGATCTATAGCAACCCACACCCACACTTCCCACTCAGGCTCAGGGAACACCATGGAGGAGGGGACAGAAAGAATGTAAGTGCCAGAGGATGAGGAGTGTGGTAAAACGTGGTCTTTTGGACATTACATGGTATTTGGATACACGAACTCACAGTAGCTGTGGTCACCTACCCAAGATCAAGCCAGTTAAAATTCCAGCATGGATAGGGGAGGGGATCCTGAGGCCCTATGCCTAGCTAAGGAACTATTGGCATTGTAGATGGTGGGGGGAGTCACTTTTCTTTGGAAATGTAGGTTACCCATGCCCCAGTGGATGGCCCCACACCCATGCAAATATGGGCAGCACTAATTGGACTCAATGGGTTATAAAAAAATGAAGTTGGGAGGAAGATGTTTTGGGGAGCACAGTGAAACTTTAGATATTAAGATACATTGTATATACACATGAAATTTCTCAAGACAAAATAAAAATATAATTTAAACTAAGTGTGTATGAAAAAAGTATGTCTGGGGCTGGGGGTGACAGTTCAGCTGATAAAATACTTTCCATGCAAGCATGAGGATTGTCCCCAGTTCCCATATAAAAGTCAAGGTATGATGGCAAACACTTGTAATCCCAACCTCCGTGTCAGGGAGGCAGAGATGGGGGATCCCTGGGGCTCATTGGCCTAGTCTAATCAGCAAGTCCTAGGTCCCAGTAAAGAGGCTTCATCTGAAAAAATAAGGTGAATGGTTCCTGGGGAGCAACACATAATGCTGACCTCTGGCCTCCATGCACATGTACATATGCACTCATGTGCAAACCCCCCACCGCATCCCTGCATGGATACACATACATACAAGTGCACACATACACACACACACAAAATATGTGTAGAGACTATAATAAAAATTTAATTATTTGATTATTAATCTGTTTCCTTTGTCAACATATTTCTATCTTATTTTCCTTCATTAGCTGTACTCAGAAAATTATTATTAATGTTTGGTATTACTCTAAGTAAAATATTAGCCAAAAGGCATTATCTATGATGACAGAGATGGATATCACAAAAACAGAATTTTTAATTGTTTCCTATTTAAGGTAGTTAATCCAGTATTCCTGTCTTTCATATGGTTAATAGGCTCCTCTTCGTTACATACTTTCAAACATGGATGTCTCTGGACTGCTCTGGGCACCAGAATTCTGAAAGCTGTCATCATTAGGTTTCTCCCAGGAACCTTCTTTTGGTCCTGCAACAACCATATCACCACCTCCTTTGCGGAGAGGAACCTCCAGGGGTGCAGCCGGCCCCATGCTAGAACTGGCATTCTTCCATAAAGCTGCTTCGCCAGCTCCACCGGGCTCGGTCACTTCCTCTCTTCTCACACTGATTGGCTGCTTTCGTGGGACCCTGGTTTCTGCAGAATGGGCAATTCTTTTCCGAAGCTCTTCATCTTCTGAAACTTTCTCCAGTATCAGATGCTGTGGGAAACAAGAGAGGTGTCACTTCTGTGTAGCCACTGACGGATAGCCAGAAGGGCCACCCTCATCCTTGGGTATACTTGCCTTAGCTGCTGCCACTTCCTTCTGTGTTCCTGAGATTTTGATAAGTCTTGACAGTAGTAACGTTCCCTCTGACTCTTTGTCACAAGTGATTTTGGCTCCAGAAGCCTTACAGATAGAACGAATCGTCTCGCCACCTCTCCCTATATTAATACAGAAAAACCCGTCCTTTCCTCCAGACCAACATTCACTATAAGAGGAATCACTGTTTTGTACATGTTACAAAAAGAAGTCAGTTCTCATAATCAATTTGAATAGAATGTAAGATAGTAAATAGGAATAAGGAGCTACTGAAGTAATTACTGGAGAAAAGAGAATATAGGACTCTGATTTAACCATTTTATTTAAACTTATTCTTTGGACAGATTAACTTCAAGACATTTCCACTTTTTGGCTGCACAGCAGCTATACTTTGTATTTTCATCTGTAAGACACATGGTACAGAGTGTCAGAAACCCGGACTGAGGACAGGACATTTCTTTCCTCTAATAGCAGCACTAAAGAATGGTCCAGGGAGAAGTATAACAGGGACTCTCTGGGTCACTGTCTTCAAAGGTCTAGGATACTATGGGCATCTCTAGCATTTCTGTAAAAGCTTATTTTTAACAAAGTAAATCTTCACTTATCTTGTGTGTACATGTGCGGTTTGTGTGGACAGGGTGTACCACAGCACCTGTGTGGCGGTCAGAGGGCAACCTGGTTCTTTCTTTCCACCATGTGGGGTCTGGGATGGACTAAGTTGTCAGGCTTAGCAGCAGTTTATCCACTGAGCCATCTTGCTGGCCAATAAAAACCTATTTGAAAGACTCTCATCTTATTTTTAAAACACCAGTTCTAAAAGAAAGTAAAGTTCTGAACTAAGTGTGTCTTTTTCCCCTAACAAAGTGAAGGGAAAGCCAGGAAAACCCTTGGAAATGGGTGAAAGACAGGTAAAGATAAAGAATAAAGAAGAGGAAACTGTCCAGTGGTACCTATGATTCTGCCCACAGATCTCTGGGGGACTGAGAGTTGCTCAAACACTGGGGTGTTTTCTGTCAGGATCTGATGGATTGCTGCTTTGGCCTTGCACACCTGAACAGGAAAACCACTGATAAGCAGTACTCGCTCATCGCCTACATCCTCCGTGTCCACATCAATCCGAGCACCTGTCTGTTTCCGCAACTGCAGAGAGAAGGAGGCACACACTTCAATTTGGGCCTAGCTAAGGACATTCTATCAAACCCTGGAGGCAGGTGAAGCTGGCCACAGGCCTCAGTTAAATCAAGAAACTGTTATTTATATATGAAAATTAGTGATAAAGGTAATCCAAATAGTAGTTAACTTAAAATCATTTCTCTCTGTGTTTATAACCCGTTTGCTCACTGATTTTGTTTGGATTAGCAACTAAAGATTTTCTTTCTCTTTTTCTGCTAGGGAGCAAACCCAGTCCTAGCAGTACTAATAAGTACTTTACCAATATCCATATCCCTAGCAAAAAGATTTTGCTTTCTTGACATTTCAGCTAAACAATGGAAGATGGAAGAATAGTTAGGTAGCAATTCTTTATTGTCATTTAATGGGAGCTCACTAACTACCTAATAAAAATATTCATGCTATATCAAGCTGAGAATCATCCAATCAAATACTGTTTCAAGCTTAGTCATCTACCATATGAGGAGAAGTGTTCATTTTTAGAAGGAAACCAGGGCAGTTAGCTTAATAATAAGTTCCTGTATTTTCTCTTTTAAAAATATGTGCAGCATGGGTGTTCAGAGGAAGGAAACAAGGAGTCAACACAGAATCCATGCCTGAGAAAGCCATCTGCCTGCTCACACTTACCTGTTTAATATTGGCGCCTTGTCGGCCAATGATGAGCTTCACAGCCTCCTGGGGAACTCGCATCTCTATCTCAATGTCATCTTCTCCAACAAATGTCAATCGTTCTTCTGTGTAGACCAAGACAGACCAGACTTCAATACACTAAAGCTACTGCTGTCTCTCCCCGAGTCAGGCTGTCAGAGACACTAATCCAAGAGCCAACTATGGATCTCAACCACAATTCAAGACATAGAATCTGAGTGGGAATGAGAAGGTCCCCAAAGACCAGAGCTGGAGCTGGGTGTATAGCTCAGAGGTAAGGGTGCAGTGTATACACAAGGGCAAGTTCAATTCCCCAGCACTCTACCTGACCTCCTCCAAAGACCATTTGGCATTTTCTTTGGGATACTATTTCAGATACTAAAATGGGAAAAGATGATTCTGGAGAAGACAAGTTATGAGTTTTTAGGATGCTACTCCAAGACATGACTGTTATAAAACAATAAAGACTAGAAGTTGTCTGAGGCATTCATTGGCCTGAAAACTTATTTTTATATTAGTCATTTCTTTGGGACCTGTTCTCTAGGTCCAGCTGTGGCCTACCTCCTGACAGCTGGAGAGAAGCAGCAGAATGAGTACATACATTTAAAAGTCACATAGTTGGTTTTACTGAAGGGAAGAGTCAATGACATCATGAGTTCCCTTCATAAACTAGCTTTCCAATAACAAAGGAAGAAATGACATTTTCAAACCTTTCTCACAGAAAATGAATTATATTTTAACAAAAAGTACCAGTATGGCAAGGGCGGCTTTCTTTTCAACTTAACAAAACAGGGAGACGGAATATTATTGCAGACACTGCATGGGTTCACATACCTCTGCTTTCCCTATATCGGCGATAGAGGATGTAGGCAACCGTTGCACTTGCTGGGATTCCAAGACCCAGGGCTATTTTTTGAATCGTGGACAGGTTTGTCCATGAAGTTCGTTCAGTGGACATTTTCTGTTGTACTGACTTAACATCCTGGAACAAACAAATCAAGAAGCAGTTTTCTGTCACCACTTGTCTGGTTGACAGAGAGGCATGAGAACACACTGTATTAAAAACAAACAACCCCCCCCCCACTACTAAGCTGGACAGTGGTGGTGTACGCCTTTAATCCCAGCATTCAGGAGGCAGAGGCAGGAGGATTTCTGAGTTTGAAGCCAGTCTGGCCTTCAGAGCGAGTTCCAGGACAGCCAGGGATGCACAGAGAAACCTGTCTTAAAAAACAAAACAATAGCAAATAAGATAAAATAACCAAAAACAACAACAACAAAAAACTCACCTGTCTATTTTCCCATTTCAAAAGCCCCATTAAAAAAAAATCTATTTCAAAAAAAAAAAAAAAAAAGGGCTGGAGAGATGGCTCAGCGGTTAAGAACACTGGCTGTTCTTCCAGAGGTCCTGAGTTCAATTCCCAGCAACCACATGGTGGCTCACAGCCATCTGTGATAAGATCTGGTGCCCTCTTCTGGCCTACAGGCATACATGGAGGCAGAACACTGTATACATAATAAATAAATAAATCTTTAAAAAAAAAAATCTATTTCATGGAAAAAGTCTCAGGATATTAAAAAAAAACAACAAAAAAACATGTTAGCTAAGGTACATGAAACTATATAGACACTCATTTCATCTTCTTTTGAAGGAGAAGTATATATTAATTTTTAAAGAAAAAGGAATGAAAAATTAAAAAAATACATACAGTAGAGAGCAGGACACCCATCTTCAGGTCGAAGTATTTGTGGTGCTGAGCAGAAAGGAGTGAATTAAAAATGGGTGATGTTGAGAAAGGTAAGAAGATTTTTTGTTCAGAAGTGTGCCCAGTGCCATAGTGTGGAAAAGGGAGGCAAGCATAAGACTGGACCAAATCTCCATGGTCTGCTTGGGCGGAGGCCAGGTCAGGCCACTGGATTCTCTTACATAGATGCCCACAAGAGCAAAGGCATCACCTGGGAAGAGGATACACTGGAGGAGTATTCTGAGAATCCCAAAAAGTACATCCTTGAAACAAAAATGATCTTCACTGGGATTAAAAAGGGAGAAAGGGCAAACCTAATAGCTTATCTTAAAAAGGCTACTAGTGAGTTAATACCAATGCCTTTATTACAAATGTTCATGGCTTTTAATGTGTATCATAATTTAATTCATATACCAGAATACAGATCATGAATGGCTAACAATGTTTTTGTTGGACAGTCCTGATTTAAACAAAATTGACTTGTAGTAAAGTGGATATGATCTTTTTTAAAGTAACAATTCCAGTTGCATAAATACTATCACTGCCCTCTTTTTATCAAGATAGGATTGGACTTAATTAGTAATGTTAAACTTTCCACAAAGATGGGGGTGTCATCTCAAAACATACTGAATGGTTTTACACTTAATTTATATAACTGGGCATATGAATATGTTTAAACACTGGGGAAATTCACTATCTCAGAAACAAGCTGAAAACACCTGTGTTTTAATTTGTGTTCACTGGCCTGTTACAGGTAGTAGTTGAACATCAGGAAGCAACTGTTTATTTTTTTATTTTTTAAGAACACAGCAATGTTCTTTTCTTTTTTTAAGATTTATTTATTTATTATTTATACAGTGTTCTGCCTCCATGTATGCCTGCACGCCAGAAGAGGGCACCAGATCTCACTACAGATGGTTGTGAACCACCCTGTGGTTGCTGGGAATTGAACTCAGGACCTCTGGGAGAGCAGCCAGTGTTCTTAACCTCTGAGCCATCTCTCCAGCCCAGCAACTGTTTATTCTTGATGATGCCACTTTAATTAGAATTCTCTGTTAAAGGATGCTGCCGCCGGGTGTTGGTGGCACACGCCTTTAATCCCAGCACTCGGGAGGCAGAGGCAGGCGGATCTCTGTGAGTTCGAGGCCAGCCTGGGCTACCAAGTGAGCTCCAGGAAAGGCGCAAAGCTACACAGAGAAACCCTGTCTCGAAAAACAAACAAACAAACAAACAAACAAACAAACAAAAAAAGGATGCTGCCTTCTATTGAAAGGCTTTAGTGTGGTTTATGTATAGCATCAAATAGAGCATTTGACACTTAAGAAAAAAAAAACCCACATAGTTAGATTTCATATCTAACTACTTAAAAATCCTTTATACTTTTGGGCCTTTCCAGAAGTTGGGGTCTGCAAAGGGTGCCATTTTAGGTCTAGTAAAGGTCTTGGCACTTATTTTTTTCTGGAGGCATAGTCTTTATTTAGTCTCTATATCTGGTGTCTTCCCCCCCCCCTTTTTTTTTTTTTTAAGATTTTTAGTTTTATTTTGTGTTCATGTGAGAGCCTCCATGTTTGTGCACCATGTGAATTCAGGTGCCTGTGGAGGCCAAAAGAGGGTGTCAGATCTCTTAGAACTGGCCTTACAGGTGCTTGTGAGCCACCATGTGGGTGCTGGGAACTGAACCCTGGTTCTCTGCAAGAGCAACAAGTGCTCTTAACCACTGAGTCATTTCTCCAGCCACCATCTGGCTTCTTTTTACTCCTCAACCAAGAGTGAAATGAAGTTCTGCTCTGCTCCTTCAACAGAACTTCCCAGATCAGCCCAGATGACATGTCTGAAGCCTTATCTTACCACTCTGCAACAGCAAGGCAGCTACTCTCCACAAAAATCCCTCCTTTATTTCTGTGCCTTTTCCCTTGGGTTCTCATCTTGTTTGCCTGGCAGGGTCTTTCTGAGTGTGGGGCTTGTCATACAGTGCCTTCTACACACTGCTAATGTTACTGCTCTCTTTAGGCAACTTCACTGATACCTGTAGTTTCAATTGTACCTATAGCCTAATAATTCCTACAGTGCCCCTTGAGAAGCATATCAAATCTTATCTAGAACATTGAACAGCCTTCTTACTAGCTTTGCTATTAATCGCTGATACTGTACCTTCACTTTGCTGTCAAGCAAATACCAACATCTCTCTCACTGTAATTCTTATTCCACATGTCTAAACTCACAATTGCTTCAGAGCGTCTCAAGTTTCTAATGCTTCCTTCTCCACTCTCCTTTTCTTTTTAGATAGGGTTTCATGTATCCCAAGGTGTCCTTTAACTCTTCTTCACCTATTTTGATTATACGTGTGTATGTCTGTGTATGGGTATAGGTGCCTTAGGAGGTCAATGGATTTTCTGTAGGAGGAGTTTCAGGCAGTTGTGAAGTGTCTGATGTGGGTGTTTAGACCCAAATTTGGGTCTTCTGAAAGTACAGCCAGTGATCTTAACCGCCGAGTCATTTCTTTAGCACCACAACATTCTTTCTTGAAGAAACTCTATGTCGAATCTACTTCTTTTACCCTATTGCTTTCCACTTCCCCCTTCTTTTTGCATAGGGCACAGGGGTAGTAACATATCTGTCCTCATTTTCTCTTCTGGAATACTCTCCTCCCATTATTTATCAAGGTTACCAGCAACTACACTGTTAAATCTAAAGATCAACTTTCAGTTCCCTTCCTAATCTTGCCAGAGTATCTAACATAGTTTGTGATATCCTCTTTTCTTTGTCCTTTTGTTCTTTGTTTTCACAGGGGCTCTTTGTATAGCCTCGGCTGTCCTGGAACTAGCTCTGTAGACCAGGCTGGCCCTACCTCTGCCTCCTGAGTGCTGGGATTAAAGGCATGAGCCATCACCACCAGGCTTTTCTTTTCTAGGAACTTGTAGATAGTAAGCAGGGGTCCTTACAAGCTATCCCTTTCTTTTCTTTTCTCCCCTCCTTACTCCCCCGCCCCCCATATTTTAGGCAAATGTTCGATTACTGAGCTATATCCCCAGTCTCACTTGCTTTCACTCTGGTCTTTCTGTAGCCCAGCCTGGTCCTGAGCTTGAGGCACTTCCTGCCACAGTCTCCCAAATGCTGGGATTATAGGTGTGTGAGACCATGCCTCTCAATCTTTAAAAAATTTTTGACAGGGTCTAAGTTACTCAGATTGGCCTTAAACTCACACTTACTCTATGGGCCAGTGAAGGCTTGAATCTATCCTCCTCCTACCTCAGCCTCTGAAACAGCTGGAATTATGGGCTTATACCACCAGGCCTGCAATGTCCTCTTTTCTAAACACTTTCTTCATTTGGCTTTCCCAGCACAGACTTCTAGTTTTTCATCTCCATTTCTGGTTGTTTAGCAATTCCGTCTCTCTCTGCCTGTCTTCAAACCTCCAAACAGTGGAGTGTCCCAGGGACCCATCTTTCCCCCCTCTTCTGTGTTCTACCTCATTTCCTGGGTGATCTTATCAAGTTTCATTAATGGCTTTGACTTCAAATCCCATCTATGGGCTATAACTCCCCAATTTGTGGATCTACTTAGGAATTTCCTCCTAAACTATGTGTTTGTATCCAACCACTTTTTTTTTTTTTTTTTTAAAGACAGGGTCTTGCTAGGTAGTTGGCATAGAACTAAGTAGCTCAGGATGGGCTTGTGATCCTCCTATTCCAGCCTAAGTGCTAGATTATAGATTATGTGCCACCACACTCAGCTATCAGTAACATTTATTCCCTCTACTCCAACCACTTTTTATTCTTCCGCTGCCATAACTCTGCTTTAGAACACTGTATCAGGCTAGGGATGTAGTTCAGTGGTATGGTACTTAGCGAGCACATACAGGGCCTCCAGTTCAATCCCCAGCATCATGGTGTGTGGGGGATTTATATTTAGATTACTACAATTGCTTAATTATATCCTTGTATTTGCCATCATCGTTTTAGCTTTTTCTCAAAAGCTGGAAAACTTCAAGTAATGCTTGTAATGTTTCCCCTCAAAATATCCCAGTGGTTTTCCATATTACTATGATTAAAAAACCAACTTATTTGATAACTTGCAAGGTTATTTCTCATCTCTATATAAGAATGTAATTTCCTCAAGAATACAGATTATTTTTTCCTTCTTTAGTGCTTAGCATACAATAACTACTTAATATTTGGTCAGTAATACTTTGTTGAATGAATACAATTTCTCTTATTTTCTTTAATGTGGCTCTCAGCTGCCTAAATGTAAATTCCTTAATGAGATGAAAGATATTTTGTCTCTGATTTTTGCCCGTCATCTTTATATCCTCATATTTTTATTCTATATTTGTTAGGGGAATAGGATCTATTTACATATCTTCCTCTGACACATGTCACCCGTGTCTTCTTAGTCTTGCCAGTGTCCTCATCAAGTCCTATTCTTTCAAGTTTCATCTTTGATAGCATCTCCTCCAAAGCCTCAGGGATTCCTAGTGCTGACGGATATAGGTCACACTATCCACCACAGCATTCATCTATTACCCTGCTTCCTCTGGGACCACTGGCTTTACTAGTGCAGTTAAAGCACATCATCACTCCCATGTGCTAGATGCTACTGTGGCAGCAGGAACACAAAGATAAAAAATAAATGTGCTGAGTAGCTATTGTCCTAGTCACTTTATATGCATTAATTATTCAATATTCATACAACCTTGTAAAGTAGGAAATAGCCTCATTTTTATAGAGGTACACATATACCTGAAAAATTTGTTTAACCTATCACCCAGAATTTGAATTATTATTTGCTTATGAAAAGTCTTGTCAAGTGATTTCAGAAGTTTCTTTTTTTTTTTTTTTTTTTTTTGCTTTTTTGAGACAGAGTTTCCCCGTGTAGTTTTGGTGCCTGTCCTGGATCTCGCTCTGTAGACCAGGCTGGCCTTGAACTCACAGAGATCCACCTGCCTCTGCCTGGGATTAAAGGCGTGCGCCACCACCATTCAGACCTAGTCAGTAGTTTTAAATAAATTTAATCTATCCTCTTGGGCTGGAGAGATGGCTCAGCCATTAAAGGCTAGGCTCACAACCAAAAAAATATAATCTGTCCTCTTGACCAGACTTATGGCCTGAGGAAAAAAACAGAACCTTTTATTACCTTGGGCATTCAGGAGTCTTGTCAATTTGGGATAGTTACTTGGTAGATTTAGTACACCACTTCAGAGACTAAGCATTAACGCTGAGGGAAAACTGGCTTTCTCTAAAACCACTCACCCACATTCACATTTTTTGAGGGAAGAATGGATGATACTATGGAAGCATTCTACTACTGACCTATATCTCCCTTCTTCCCCGAGCCCCTTTTTTTGAAACAGGACCTAAGTTGCCCAGGCTGGTCTGATCTCCAGACACCCTTGCCTTAGCCTCCTGGTAGTTGGATTAGAAGCATGTATTACCACCCTGACTCTCTCTACCACCCCACTCTATCTATATCTTTTAGGGGAAAGAGGTTGAATTTAATGTGGCCTGAGGTTCTTCTGTTATTTTTGTAGAGTACATTCCCCTAAATCACTGGATAAACATCAGTTTTTCCATTAGCCAGTAAATAAAACTTTACACAAGAATTTGTGTAGTATTATACAAACACCTTTATATGTACTCAAGGAAAAGAAACATGTTTGGCTTCATAAAGGAGGTTTACACTGATATACTTTTCAAAATATTAACTTCTGAATTGCTACTTTCCTACATCAAGAAATAATTTATTTTGGATGTTGAGAAAAGATTTTAGTTCTTTTAGCTCCTGATTCAGTTAAAAAAATGCCAGTATTTGGTTATGAGCTATACATGCTGAGGGCAGGAGGAAGAATTAGAATTCCTGCTCTGGGGGGTGGAGAGATGGCTCAGTGGTCAAGAGTATTTGCTGCTCTTGCAGAAGATGCAGGTTTGGTTCCCAGTATTGACATGGCAGCTCACTACAGTTTGTAATTTCAGCTCTAGAGGATCCAACACCCCCTCATGGCTTTTGTGGGTATTGCATGCACATGGTGCACTAGCATACACCCAGGCAAACACTAGTACACAGAAAGTACAAATAAATCTTTTAAAAAATTCCTGCTCTAGTAGAGTATGGTGGCATATGTCCCCAGTACTCAGGAGGCCGAGGCAGGTGGCTCTCTGTGAGTTTGAGGCCAGCCTGGTCTACAAAGCAAGTTCCAGGACAGCCAGGGCTACATAGAGAAACTCTGTCTTGAAAAATCACCACAACAAAAAAATTCCTACTCTGATACACTCCATCTAGTAGGAGAAACAACTACATGATAGTGCAAAAAACGCCCAATATTGTCTCAAGGAGATGGTGGCACACACCTTTAATCCTAACACTGGGGAGGTTGAGGCAGGTAGACAGAGTTACAGGACAGTCATGGCTACACAGAGAAATTCTGTCTCAAAAACATACAAACAAAAAACAAAACAAAACAAAACAAAACAAATACTGTCAATGCAATAGTAAAGAGAAGTTAGAACTTTACAGGTTTATCTCCTAGATAGGGCAGAACTGAAAATCATCTCAAGAAATGGCTCATGGTGCTGGAGATAGTTCAGTGGTTAAGTGTGTTTTCTGGTCTTACAGAGGACCTGAGCTTGATCCCTAGCACTGATCAGGTAATTCCCAACTCCAGGAGATCTGACACCCTTTTCTGACCTCCACAGTCAGCCACACATATACATAAATAAAAGTAAAATAAATCTTAGGAAAAGATACAACACATCTATCTCCTGACAATTTATTCAAACTAATAAATACTGAGTATCCAATATGAACTTGGTTCTGAGGACATAGCAGCCAAAACAGACTTAGCTGCCTTCAAGAAGCTTTTTGGATGTCAGGGGCAGTGTGAATACCCTAGGGGAAATCAAAGTAAATCTAGCCCTGTGTGTTTTCATGTCTCCTTTTATGCTATTTTTGGTCTCATAATTCATGTTATATGGCATAGAAATCAAAGAATTTTAGACCTGGGATGGATCATAAACACTATTTTTTTTTCATTCATGTTACAACTGGGGAAACCTGAGGCTTAGAAACATAAAAGGATTTTCCCAAGATCATATAGCTGGTCCATCATTTCTAGACTATGCAAGGGGAATAAATGTTTTGAAGGCCAGTCATGATTGCATCTCTTTGTTGAGGCCCACAGCACTAGTTTTTCAGTTCTGAACTATCAGAATCATAGCCAAGAATACTTGATATTTTTCTGGATCTGCATCCAAATTTCCTAAATCTTGACCAGTCCATATGGATTTTCACAGTATCCCAAACACATTTTCATAGCACACACCAGGCTTATACTTATTTTTAAATTGCATCTACTTATACCTGTGCAAGCACGTGTACTGGCATGCACATGGCACTGGAGGAGAACATGCAGGAATCAGTTCTCTGGACAACTGCGTGTCAAGACAGAGATGTGAGGGTCAGGGACAGCTTTGTGGAGTTGGTTCTCTCCTAGCTTTACACTGTTTTTGAAGACTGAATGCATCAGGTTTCCCTTTTCTGGACTAGCCATTTTGCTGCCCCCTGTAATTCTTAATTCACGGCTCTGTTATTAGAAGAATGAGCTGTAAGCAGTAACAGTGGGTACAAAGACCAATAGATGACTACAGCAGATATCAATAACTGAAAAATAAGAGTATGAATTGGTAGCATGAATATAGAAGACCTAGCAATTGATTTATGGGAAGGTAGTTAAGTTAGTTACAAGGTTTCTGAATGGGACAATAGCTTCTCAGAAAACACTGGTAATTTTTGTGGAGGGAGTGTGTCACAGGGTGAATTCCGGTGACAAAGACAGGTTTGCTGGCTGATATCCATTTGAACCAACAGGCAAATTTAACTTGATATTACAAATAAATTTGTGCTCTGAGTTACCAATTCATATGTTAAGGAATGGATTAATGAACTCAAACCAGGCAAACCAGCCAGGACTGATGAGGACTGAGCCTAGGGTGGTAGCACATGCTTATAATCCCAGCAACCGAGGAGGTGGAGGCAGAAGGATCTGAAGCTCAAATTCATCCATAGCAAGTTCAAGGCCACCCTAGTGACATGAAATCCTGTCTAGGGAGAGGTGGTGGTGAGGAGGCCAGGTGTCCAATCCCCAGAATACTAGTGCCTGAAAGGCGGAGGCAGAAGGCTGGCTACAGGGCAAGTTCTTGGCCAGTCTGAGTAGACTACAAGAGACTGTGTCTCAAAAACAAACAAAAAAACAAAACAAAAAAAAAAGAAAGGAAGACTACTGGAAAAACAATCAATCCAAAGCAGAGTGTTGCGGCGCTTGCCTGCACTTCCATCTTTCCAGAGGCAAAGACGGGAGGATCTCGCGTTCAAAGCCAGCTTGACACAGACCCCCGTCACTAAATAACTAACGAAACATCCTGCAGCTGCAAACAGCCACCGGACTAAGATGGGGAAGGTAAAAGGCAAATTAACAAAAGGCCCCTCGTTTCAAAAGGAGCCACCGGTCTAGGAGTGCAAACAGAGCTGTGGCGAGGGCCCTACCGGTCCTGGGGGCCTAGCCCCCGGGGCCAGCGATCCTGTGCTGGCTCCAGTGACTACGGCGACCCGCGACAGCCCCCCGCCCCGACACCCTCACCCCACCCGCCCCGACCCCTCTGCCGCCCAGGTGCCAGGCTGCCCACCGCCCGGCCTCTCCCACGCCCCCAAACTCCTCTCTCGAGCCCCGCCTTTACCGCTCCTCCCGAGTCGCGCGCTACACGCCTCGCCTCGCACCTCGCCCGCCGCGCCGCCGCCCCTTCGCTCCCTCAGCGTAGCCGCCTAGTGGGGGACGGCTCTTCCCCAGCCGCTCGCCCCGCCCCCGCGGCGCCCCCGCACCAATCAACGCTCGCCCTGAGG
>CABHPR010140454.1:25132-44737 GCA_902168415.1 Peromyscus melanophrys | reverse complement strand
TCTTTCTTTCTTTCTTTCTTTCTTTCTTTCTTTCTTTCTTTCTTTCTCTCTCTCTCTCTCTCTCTCTCTCTTTCTCTCTCTTTCTTTCTTTCTTTCTTTCTTTCTTTCTTTCTTTCTTTCTTTCTTTCTTTCTTTCTTTCTTTCTTTCTTTCTTTCTTGTGTGTGTGTGTGTTCCTTTTTCCCCCCTTCAGACAAGAAGGAAGCAAGCTGTCTGATGCCAGCTTCCCCAAGGCAGGAGGTGTTCCCCCTTGGAACGGAGCATTGAGGAGGGACCTGAGGAGAATGATCTCTTACAAGGAGCCACAGCCCTGAGGGTGCCAGTGCCTCACTGTACAGGGTCTCCAGCCCAGGGGATGAAAACCCAACCCATGCTCCTCTTGCCTGGCTATGAACCCTGTCTGCCTGGAAGGGAGAGGTACCCTTCCCCCAATTGGCACAGAGGCCTGGCTGCTGAGCTCTCTATTTGCAAAGGCTGAAGCCATAGTTCACACAGTCAGGGTTTATGGAGCACCTGCTGCACATGCAGACACAGGTGAGCTGGAGGAGGCTGCACATTGTCACTCTTAGGTGACACTCCAAGATGCACTGTGAATGCAGAGGAGGAACCTTAATGTTTTTCCTTAGAGAATCTATAACCCATGTCAGCTCTAAACAGTGGAGATGGTAAAGCACCAAATGCCACAGTGTATAGAGCAGGCCCTCAGTGTGTGAAAAAGAATGGCTCTCGGCTTGAAGAGAGCAGATATGCTTCCAGGAGGAGGAGGGCAGGGTTTAGGGATGGAGCCTATATTCATTTTCAGGTAGAGAAGAGGCTGAGTAGGAGTCAGAGGCAGGGAATCTGGGGCCCTCTGTGTGAAGGTTTCCGGGGCCTGCGGCTTCCCTAATGCCTCTCCCAGTCACGGAGCCCTCTGATGAGTCACCCTTATTTCTGAGAGACAGGGCAGTTTGGGGTGTTTAACTGGCTCAACACACTGCATTCCCCTAGCCTCCGATGTTGGCAGCGCACACTCACCATGTTGCTTTGGGAACACATCATCCGAGCCAACAGCTGATGCCTGATCACCATCGCCACAGCAAAGCGAGGGCTGAGTCAGCCACCTGTGTCTGGAAATTTTTAAGTCCAACTGTCTCTGACAGGCAGGGTGACATTTGCTGGCTCTCTGAGTGCGCCAAGAACAGGTCTACTAAGCACGAGGTAGCTCAGTGACTGGGGATATGGGGAGCTGGGTTCAGGGGTCTTGGGTTACTTTTCTAGACCTCACCTTTGTCACATTCCAAAAAAAAAAAAAAATCGAGCATTACAGCAGATCAACAAGCTCACTTAGATTTCAAAACCAACAGGCTCTTTCTGTTTCCTGGATGGCAGGACAGGAGCCGGCTTTCTCCAGTCCTAACCTTGCCATCCCTCTTGACTTGATTATGATGCAGGAGTGCATCCGGCTAGTGAGCCTCTGGGATGGAGATAGAATCACCCCAGTTTTATCATGAATGGGACTTATGGATCCAGCCTCGAGAATATAGGCATATAATCCTCTCTGTGGGCTTTGGGGCTTTGTTTTACAAGTAAAATAAAGAGGTTGGAAATGGTCTCCACCACCATCCCTGGTTCTTGTGCTCTGATAAAATACTGTCACCAGGCAACTTCTAAACACTGCTGATTGCTAGGGTGGGACCCTCCAGCATGGCAACCTGGGGAAACCCTCACAACAGCATGGATAAGCTTTGAGGGGGGAAAAAGCATAAAAAGAAGTCAGAGACTCAAGACTAAGAGATAGACGAAAGAGGAGAGGAGCTGGAAGATCCGGTCTGGCCATCCGGACCCACTTTCTTCTCTAAAATGCGGATAGCAACGGAATGAAGAGGCACACATGCAGGTCTCTGTCAGCTTTATTTTGTGGTTATTTGAGGCAGGGGCTTGCTTGTAGCTCAGGTTGGCCTTGAACACCGGGTCTGCCTGCCTCAACGTCCAAATGCTAGGACTATCTGCATCTTCCACCACACTTGCTGCTTTGGCAGGTTTAGAAGTGCTGTGTAAAGATGTGGTGAAGGACGAAAGATGGTTTCTTTCCCCAACAGTCTGGAAGGCAACAGTGTTGAATTGTTACAATACTCACTGGTTGAAGTTCAACATACAGAGGGCCAGGAGCTCTGTCTCTGCTCTCCCAATGGTAACTTAAAAAAGAAAAAAAAATTTTAGAATAACAATATTTTTAACATGAAAAAAGTTAATAAGGGTACTGGCCTCAGTTCAGGACTGACTGCAAATGTCTTTCCCTGCCTAGAATCTGCAACACCCCTGAAGTTGCCCCCAGTGGATTTTTTGGGAAAAGGGATGGGGGCACTCACCCACCTGAGATTCCATTTTCTTTATTGTCTACAGGGAGATAGATGGTGCCAAGAAGAGAAGAGGGGTGTGAGAGGGGCATGTGAAAAAGGAAGAGAGAGCTTTCACCTTCCTGTATATTTTGGGCAACAGACTCTAATCACCCCGCTTTCATGGGCTTGTAAAGAAGCTAATTTTGGTTCACTGTGTGACTCTGGGTCCGTGCTCTTCACTGCCTGGTCAGGAGATGCTGCTGTGGAATTCCTCACTGTAGCTCGGGGTGGGGGGTGGGGGTCATGTGGATTGCCAGGAAGCTCTCCAGGGGAGGAATAGGTTCTAATTCCAGAAATGACCATAAACCCCAAAGCATGCCTGGCTGCAGAGCTTTTGAGAGGATTGGTACGTTTTTAGAATCACTAGCTACTTCTTTATTTCTTGTGAACTGACTTCGGGGTGGGTAGGGACAAAATGTCACAGAAAGCGAGAAATCAAGTGCCCACTTCTCCCATCCACCCTTCATTTGCTCCTGCCGGAATTGCTGTGCTAGTGGGTGATGGGTAGTGTGCTGTGAGGAAACACCATGACCAAAAGGAGCCAACGGGAGGGAAAGAGTTTATTTCAGCTTTGACTCCTAGGTCACACTCCATCACTGAGGAACCCAAGGCAGGAACCTGGAGGCAGGAACTGATGCAGAGGCCGTGGAGGAGTGCTGCTTACTGGCTTGCTCTCCATGGCATGCTCAGCTTTCAGTTTTATACAACCCAGCTCTGACTGTCCAAGAGTGGCAGCACTCACACTGAGCTGAGTCCTCCCACATCAATCATTAATCAAGAAAATGCCCCCAAGCTCTTGCTGGCAGCAACCTGATTTCCCAGCTGCCGTTCTTCCCCCCAGATAACTATAGCTTGTGTCAAGTTGACAGGAACCAACCAGGACAGGTGCTTCTGAAAATCCTCCATTTGCTCAAACGTCCTCGAAGCATCGGGTTCCTTGACCTGAAATAGGTGTCATCGCACTTGGACATGGCATAGGGGTAGAGGGAATGTTGTCTGAGCAATCTGACACAGTGTTAGCCACATAGTAGCCTGGTGAATGGTATTGCTGTGAGCACTACTTTATAGTAAAGCCAGCATTCCCTGAATGGTATTCAGGGTCATACATGAAATAGTCTTAGCTTACCTATCCACTCAGGCTATAGGTTCATCTTCTAATCACATTTCACCCACCCCACCCCATCTCCTACTCAGGTGGTACTAGTGATTGGAATTGAAGACTTGCTACCCCCTATCCACCCCTCCCCCTCCTGCCTCCTAAATCAACCCAGTGGGAGGTAATCATTCTCTCCCCATGCTCTCACCAAAATCTGCTCACAATTCATTCAACTGTTTATAGGCTGCCTTGCATTATGGTTTACCCAGGTGTGCCTCATGTCTGCTGCCCTGTCCCATCTGAGGGACACCTATCTCATTCTTCCCTAGATTGTATCTTAATTACTTTCCCATTATGCTCCAACTACTGCACATAGTAGAGTTTAGGTGGAGTTTTCTGTCCCACTTGCCAGCTCCCAAATAACCACAAGAAGACTTCTTATTAATTATGAAAGCTCAGTTGATAGCTTAGGCTTGTTTCTAATGAGCTCTTATAACTTAAATTAATCTATTTCTATTAACTTACTTTCTTCCCCATGGCTTTATTATCTTTATTCCTTCTGTTCATGCTGCTTTCCTGCTTCCTCTGTGTCTGGCTGGCGACTCCACCTTCTTCCCAGTGTTCTCTCTGTCCCCAAAATCCTGCCTAGCTATTGGCTGTTCAGCTTTTTATTAAACCAATAAGAAGGCTCCTTGGCAAAGGCACATCTTCACAGTGTACAAAAAGATTATTCCACAACAGTTGAGTGTCAAGAATATCAACACAGAACATTGGCCTTAAGTTTCTGGATCTGGACGAGCAAAAAGAACGCCTGTCTCTGTGCTCCTCCTGCATGCCAAACATCTGTGGTAGTGTGTGCAACTGTCCCAAGGGCTTTTGTTTGCAGGCGTTGATGGCTTGGGGTGTCCTAACCAGTAAGAGCCTGCTAAAAGGCGGATTGCCCACTTCCTCTAAAGGTTTCTCCCACTGTGGTTTTCCTTCAATAGAACTTGTGAACAGATTTTTCCGTATTATAGAAAATTGGCTTACAATTGCCTGGCCTGTATCTTTACGCTTTTGTCTTGTGATTTCAATATAGGTGTAGAGCAATACCGTAATAAAATAAATGACTATTTATTCTCTCTGTCTCTGTCTCTGTCTCTCTCTCTCCAGATACGTTACTCCAGCAATGCCACTCTTCTGAGCATGGACCTGGAGTAAGCGTGGGCAGGGAAGTGAGACTAAGGAAGAAGGCTCAGGGAAGAGGCTACTTTCCAAGTCTACCAAGCTCTTTGAGTCTCGTTGCCAGCACCCCAGGTGACTCTGTTGTTCAGTGAATGGCGGAGCCTCTTTAGTCTCTGGCCTGGCTCTTCACGTAACTCCCTGATCTGCATTCATCCTGGGAAGGGACAGGGGTTGCTTGCCTTCCTCTCTTACTCAAGAGAGAAGCAGGAACGAAAGGGCGTGGCTCTGAGCCAAAAGAGCAAAAGAAGCCTCAGACCTCACAGAGGCCGGCGTCATCCCAGGAGTGGTGATGTGACCTCTTCCCTCGCTATGCTGCTCACATCATCTATGAAGACTCCCATGGCCCTCTCCCAGCCCCCTGATTCTGCCTGACTCCAGGGAAGATCAGAAATTTGCCTTTCAAACAAGACTGACAGGTGACCCTGTGTTCACCGAAGCTAGAACAGCAGCTTAGCTGCTTCTGGTATTGCTCCTCGACCAGAGGCTACTGTGGAGTCTGATGTGCTCTGTGCACCTATTTTGTGATGTTCAGAGGAAAGCACAGCTTTCTCGCTTCCTCCAGCTGTCCTCTGCACACATTCCAGGTTAGAGCTATGCCACCAGTCACCCTTCTGGTCGTGGTTTATGAGAAAGCGTAAGTGAATTTCAAACAACTATTTCATAAATAGACTTCCAGAACACAACATGTTCCTAAGTAGGGAACTGTCTGTGTTTCAAAGCTTTTGTAGTGATTTGTCTCTGAGAAATAGATTTTTACAATTGACCCTAGAAGGACGCGGACTGAAGACTCTCTGCCTCTCCAAGTTGCCTCCTCACAGATAATTGGCCGGTTTCACGAACTAAGTGTCTGTGGATTGTTTCTAGGCGTTTCCAAGAGTTTACCCAGTTTGGAACATTGAAATCAGAGGTGTGGGAAGTGGGCTTTCTCATTTCCAAGTGTGCTTATGTAACACACGGTTCTGGGGCACAGTCATATGCCAGATGCTGCATTCAGCCCTGGGAGTTCAGACAGGAGTGTTGCTCTCTGCCCCAGTGAGCCCACACTCTTTTAGCTGGAACATAACGTGGCCGTATAGGGGATAGTGGTGGTGAGAACAGTGCTGTAGGATACAGTCTGAAAGGGAGAGAGTCAGGCATGAGAGGAAAATCTTAGCACCCTGGGAGACCTTCCCACATACTGCTTCATGGGACAAAGACACAGGACGGTGCCTTCTTTCGCTTTGAATGGCCTCAACCTCTGCTGGGCCAAGGACGCAAAACAGCCAGATAGTCCTTTAGTATACGTGGCAATTGCTGACAGTTCTTTTCCCAGGCTAAAGTGTGAGCAAAGCTGGAAGCCAGGGGAATAGACGTGAGGCGGTAATAAAGAGGTGGGAGGCAGAGAGCATCTTGCCTTCTGCCTGCCTATAGGAATCGGGAGTGCCATTACCATTTTCAGACAGAATCAAAGCTTGCTCCCGTGCCATGTCCTTCTGTTGGCTCAGCTTTTATCCACAGGTAATCCCAAGAACCAAGCACACCTCTTCCTTATGAGATGTTTCGGTAGAGGCCAGAGGCTAGCTTCTGTACTCCTCCTGTCCCGGAACATCACTTGCTCACTCGGAGGTCCACCCAATAAACATGTATTTCGCAAACATTCTTTGTGTGCCTGTGTTAGGTAGGACCCTCCACCTGTCTTTCTAGGCCACAGCATGGGCTACTGACAGCTGTAGGTAGTGGAGCCCCAGGAACCTCCCAAGTTGAGTCTTCAGAGGTCATGGTAGTCATCTCTACCCAAGCCAGTGACATTTCTTGGTAGCTCCGGACCGGCTGTGGTGGAAATTCTTACACCACAGCCATTTGCAAATGCTGTAGCTTAGGCCTCCCCTCCCGGGGCTGGTTTTGAAGTATAGCATACCTGCTCTCCTCCTGAGGCAGTGCTAGACTCTCACCCCGAGCGAACTTGGTGCAGCCTAGCTCCCGGTTCTAATAGGTGGATGACCTGCTTGTTCTTCTGTCCTGAGGACTTCCTACGAACTCCTAGGTGAACCCTCCTAGGAACTCTCAGACTGGCTTTGTCCTTCCCTGGGTCCTCCTGTAAAAGCCCTTCTGGGCTCTAGAGGTGAGAACAGCATGGGGCTGGCTTCAGATGATAGCTCCTCCACAGGAACAGAAGACAGAAGTTCACAGACACACAGCCTTTCTCAAACGTTTCCCTCAGACATATTGCTGTCTGTGGACAATGGCCTTTTCTCTTCCTTGGGTGCTGAGGCCAAGTCTGAAGTGTATCTGTACATGCTTTAGATTTATTTCTTATCTCCACATTGGCTTATTAAAATCAATGCACAATTTAACTCCATGATCTTCCCACGACTCTCTAACTTAGACGTTGAGTGGCAGGGATACGCTATTTGTGCTGTCTTCTTGCTTTTAGGGCAGTGAAGAGAGATGCAGAAGAATCCCCGAGATTGTACTCACTGCCTCTTGTACTTGGAAACGTGTAAGCTCAAAGCCCAAGGCGGGGAGACATCTTTTTTCTGCAGCCTTGGTACTGATGCTGCCTCAGTTCTGAAGCTTCAAAACAGGGATGGCGGGGAGCATGTCGCCACCAGTCTACACAGATAGGGTCGGCTGACCTTGCTGGATTCTGGACGCTGGTTTTTCTGCTCTTTCTGCTGACAATTAGATTTGATGGTGATGTGAGAGAGTGAGTGATGCCATTTAGCAATATTCGGTTTCTACTTCATTTCTAATCCTTTCTGGAACCTCAAAGCGATTACGAAGGAAAATGGAAAGGAAGACAGATATCCTTTGCCTATTGTGGGCCGGGCAGGGTCTCCCGGGCTATGTCAGCCTGATAGGAAGAGATGGAACCATGAGGCTCGGCTGAGCCAGGCGATGTGCCCAAGGTCATCCTGTGCGGGGACAGTGTGGCAGGAGACACACGCTGCACTACCAGACACGGAGGCCAGGCTCCTTCCATCTTCAGTTTCTCCAGACGAGCTGGGTATCAAACCCCACTTTGTCCACAAGCCAAGAGGGATTCCCCAGAGCTTCATGGGCGGGAGGCTCAGTGCCGAGGTTGTCAGGTAGTCAGTGTCCTTTCTGAGCTGTGGGGCCAGAGCAGGTCCATGGGGTGCAGGAATATCCCAGGGTTGACAGGGGGAAACTGAGTGACCACTAGTGAAAGTGTCCACTTCCTTCACTGCGCAGATCACCTCACAGTGTTGTCTCACCTTGGCCCTGCAAGGGAAGTGTTCGTATAACTACTCTAAAGACAAAAAGGATGGCGGCTCACGGAGCTGACTTTGCCCTGTCAAGGTCACCCAGCCAGGCTGTCTCCCGCGGGATTTAAGGTGAGACTTTGTGCTCTGTAACTGTGGTCCTTCTGCTCTGCTGAGTTCACCTGGTGGTCCAGTCCTCTTCTCCCTCCCATTGTGGACCACTTCCGGGATTCCTTTGTATACAGGTTGCCATGTTTTCCTTTCCTTTTCTTTGCTTATCATTTATCTTTATGCTTTTCCTGACATCCCTCCATCATTGTGACTTCCTCCCCTGTCAGCCTTGACACAAACCTGTGGCTCTTTCTGGCTGGAGTTATGCAGGAAGTGACTTCTTGTTAGAAACCATAGCAGCATTTCTAAAGCCACCCCAGTCCCAGTGTGCCCGCCCTTGCCCAGGGAGACTCTCAGACTGGATTGACAGAATGCTGTTTGCCAGCCTGCCTATGAATCTCTCCGTAAATAAGGGGAGTGGGTCTCTTCAGACAAGGTCAGTCCAGTACCTCTGTCCAACTGGATTTGATGCCATTAAGTGGGGAATTTAAGGATGGCACCTCACACTCACTATCTCTCAGACTGAATCCATCTCATATCCTTCGCTGTGTTCGTTGGTTTTTCCTCAGAAAATGGCTCTCACTTTCTGTCAGGCCTCCTAGAGACCGCTTCTTCCTTCCGTCCTTCAGCAATGACAGTTTGTTCTGCTTCCTTCTGATCCCTGGGCTTCTGCTAGAAAGACAAACCCCTCCTGGCTCTACTTCCTTCGTTCACTTAGATGCCCATCAACCTACCCTGGAGGTGGCACTGGCCTCTGGCCCCTCTCCCTACCTCCAGCACATTAGCCCCTCTCACCACCCCTCTGCCCTGCAACAAGAATGAGCTGATCCCCCACCCTCCAGTGACTTCATTTTTTTTTTACAGTCTCTTTGTTACTTTTAATATAAATCCTCAACTACTTGTCCAACTTGTGTGCCCTTTTGTGGTTCTGCCTCCTCTTAAGGTGTTGCCACTGGATGGTCACCTCTCCTGACTCCTGCCTACATTCCACCCATTCCAAACCACAGCATCCGGAACATCAACTATTCATCAGGCCTTGTGGCTTCCCTATAAATAGGTATTTTTATCTCCCTTTTAGGCTAAAGAATCAGAGCCTCAAATCATGTAGCTGGTAAATTCTAAAATCTAGTTTTAAAGATAAACCTCAATGACTTTGAAGACCATGGTTTTCTCAACAGGTAGGGGAGGCTGGCATACTTTAGAGAGTCAGCCAGAAGTCTTCAATGAGGCTGAGGGGGGAGACCACACCCTATTGACTCAGAGAGCCCCAACGACATTTTCTTTCTGTAATCCAGTCCTTTCTCTATGATCCACATGAATTTGCAGATGTGACGGCAACTGAGCCTTCAGATTAATAATCACTGCCAATCTCCCTGAGGCCGGGGAGAAGTCACTGTATTCAGTATGTGGACTGTTCTCGGATCTCATTGCTTGGGTTTAATCAGACTAATGAACCAGCTGGCTTCCTCTTGAAAATGATTTCTGCTGTTTTCATTACTGAATGACAGCATAGCAGGATTTGAAAGGAAGAGAGCAGAAATTCGGTTTGAGAAGAAGTGCATCCTCCAAGTTAGCCCACCAGCTGACGAGTTAGCTGTGTTAGTGGGTATGGGCCTTGGTGGTGTCCTGTCCAGGCCTGGCAGAAGGCAAATGTCCCCCTGGGAAGGGAGAGGTTAATAGTGTGGATAAAGGCAACTCCAGGTGACTTCCAGCCCAGTGCCTTCAAAGGAAAAGAGCCAGATGATGAAGGAACCCAACTGGAAAATTCATTGATTCATACAACAATGACCATTGATACCATGTTGTCTACTCACTAAGAGGGCAAGGGTGAAGCCACTAGGGGTGCTGCCTCAAAGAGCTGAAAATCTAGGACAGTTTTTCAAACAGTTTGAAGCCATGGACTCTTTAGTTAAAACCGAGACTTAGAGATAGCTTAATAGTAAATGCCAGGCAAAGCTCTGTATGGCTTTCCTCAGGTTCCCCTAAATCCCATGATTGCACAGAGTTAGTGAACCATGGGGAGACACAAATGGCTCAAGGCAGAGGACTCAAGTGTTGAGTGCATGTGGGTACTGTGGAAGAAGTATCTGTAAACAGAAAACTACCCCAAACTGACCTCAGAATTAGCAAACCCGTGTAAAAGCAAGGAAATGGATGGACCCCGTAGACAGTTAGAACCAGGGATTCTGCCATCAGGTCTTGATCTCTCCTCCTGCCCCCACTCTGCTGCCTCTCAAACCCAGTTTGATCCCTCATTCTCTCATCCTCTAGCCTGACCTTTCTAGGTTGCAGAACTCGATAGTAGTTTGCTTTGATTCTGATATTTAAAAATCTTAGGGAAGGATTTTCATTGATCTGACTTGAGCCAAGTTCCTACCCTTGAACCAATCAGCTGTGATATAGAGTGGATACCTGAAAACACTCGCTTCTGCTTGATTCATGGGGTTATCTTAATTACTTCTCTATTGCTGTGATAAGACACCATGACTAAGGCAACTTATGGAAGAAAAAAATTATTTGGGGCTTACTGTTTCAGAGTTTATGACCATCATGGTGGGGAGCATGACATCAGGTGGGTGGGCATGGCACTGGATCATCAGCTAAAGCTTACATCTTAATCCACAAACATGAGGCAGAGAAAGCTATCTGTGAGTGGTGTGGGCTTTTAAAACCTCAAAGTATGCCCCCCAGTGCTATACCTCCTCCAACAAGGCCACACCTCCTATCCTTCCCAAACAATTCCACCAATTGGAGGCCAAGTATTCAAATATATGATCCCATGGGGGCTCTTTCCATTCAAACTACCCAGAGTTGGAGGAGATCCACTGAACTCCCTTAAATGCCCAAGGACTAGAAGAACCAGGGATAACAGACCAAAAAGCTGAAGGAGATACATTTAGACTCAACAAAGGGAAAAAGTCCTGATAGTCAAGATGGTGGAGCTAGCAGTGTATACGGTGGGGAGGCTGACTGCCATATGAAGGTACTGCCCAGGGAAAAATCTAAGCTTCAAGAGTTTGAGTGAAGTTGGATTGTTGAAGAATATTTGTTTAACTACGCGAAGATGTGTTGCATTTATTTCATTATGAAAAGATGTGTTGCTGTTTTACCTTGCCTGCCTTGGGAACCTGATTGGTCTAATAAAAAGCTGAATGGCCAATAGTGAGAGAGGAGGTATAGACAAACTTGTGAGCAGGAAGAGTACGTAGGATGAGGAATTTAGGCTCAAGAGAGAAAGAAAAAGAGATGCCAGGGAGACAACAGGGGCCAGCCAGCCAGACACAAAGGAAGCAGGAAAGTAGCAAATTCCAACTCCATTGGATGGCTAGTGAATGATCTCATGTGGCTTCAGACTTCATCTCATTATACCTTTGCAGAAGTCACTTAGAGTGATCTTAGCATGATTGTGAGAGAAGGTTCCTAAAGGTCACTAAGCTAGTAAGTAGTGACCCTGGGGTTTGGTGAGATGATAACACCCGTACTGGTGAGGGTGATCTTTACTCAGTGACTGATGAAAACGCTAGTGTTGCTTAAGTTTTCCTGCCTGGCCCACAGTCAGGATAAATCTCTTTCACCTGCCAGTCCCACAGCCGCTCAGACCCAACCAAGTAAACACAGAGACTTATATTGCTTTCAAACTGTATGGCCGTGGCAGGCTTCTTGCTAATTGTCCTTATATCTTAAATTAATCCATTTCTATAAATCTGTTCCTTGCCACATGGCTTGTGGCTTACTGGCATCTTTACATGCTGCTTGTCCTGGCGGCGGCTGGCAGCATCTGGCAGCATCTCCTTCCACCTTCCTGCTCTTTTTATTCTCTCTGTTAGTCCCGCCTATACTTCCTGCCTAGCCACTGGCCAATCAGTGTTTTATTAGCAACACATTTGCCATACAGAACATCCCACAGCACGCTAGTTTCTTCTGGAAACACCCACGTGGACACACCCAGAAACGATGTTTTGCCAGCTACCAGGGCATCTTTGATTTCAGTAAAGCTGAAACGTAAGCTCAGCTATCACAACCATCAATACAGTGATGAGGCTCAATTGAAGGAAATGTTCTGGGCTGCAGACGTTGAGTGCGGCATGGTTGTCAGGAGGTCATGTACTCCATGAGGATAGAAGGATCACACAGAAAAGATGGAGGTACAGAAGGGGGGACAAAGGATGTCAAGATGACGCTCACGTGGCACTCACAGCTGTCTGTGCTTCCTGGTCTCTACTCTGTCTTGCGTCCCGGCTGCTTTTCTTCTGTAGTCACGGGATCACCTACGACAGTCTGTTCACACAGTAGACTGGCAGTGGAGTTGATACTGAGTGGCAGAAGAAGTGTTTTAAGGGTCTATGACGAGGACCACCAGGAGTTCCCTGGTGACTTTGGGAGAAGAGTTCCTCTTGGGTGCTGGGATAGATGATGAGCAACGATGGAACACAGTGCAGAGTGGGAGGGAAAAGCAAGAGCAATTCAAGCTGTGACTGGGATGCTTCAGTTTCTATGATTCCATCTTCATCCCCTTCACCCTTAGTTTGAATTTTTACTTATTTTCATTATTCTTGGAAAAAAGATATTAAGAGAGTTTGTCATTTGTGATGGACAAGAGCAGATGGCCTGGTTTGCTTTCTCTCCCTAAATCTAAAGCCTCCGCAAAACCATGTAATGGAAAGTATTGAACTGCGTTGAATGCCCCTCCGCACCTAGGAAGAATACATGTAGATATCTCAGAATAAAAGAAGAGCTTGGGCGCTGGAACTCAGATCAACCAGTATCTGGTCCCGTCATCTCCTTACTTGGCAGTTTTGTAAACGTCACAAAATTTCAACATCTCCAATCTGGATTTATTCAGCAGAGACAGGAGAATGATAATGGCTGTCTTTTGGCTGGTGCAGCTCATAATCGGCAGGAGGCAGGGGCTGAAGCTCACAGGGGCTTTACTAGCTTGGCTAGCAAATGAAGGGGCCACAATCCTGACCCAGGTCCCACAGTTTCGAAGCCTTGTGCTTTCTGGGCCCTTGGTCACCTGCCATGGGCCCCTCATAGGTACCTTCAACTCTTTGGAATGAAGTAAATAGTGAGCGCAAATAGCGAGAGAGCTGCCAAGTGGACAATGTACAAGGATTTCCTCCCGTCTCCCCGGCCCCCGGGAACTAAAGGGATCTCACTGCTGTCGCTGAGGTGGAAGTCACATGGCACATCGCACAGGCTAATGGTAAGAGCCAGAAAAATCAATGTCACTGAAGGCACCCAGCGGTGTTCATACAGTAGGTGCTAACTAAATGGTAGCCGTGGCTAGTTCTGACTTGGGGTTTGAGGCTACCTTTTGTCCAGCTTCGTCGATAACAACGCAGTGACTGTTGGGGGGGGGGTGAGAGGAGCTGTAACGTCAGCAGCAGCAGCTGACGTCTGTACAACACTGAGGAGTCTCCACATGCAGGCAAGCAGCTCATTTCAATGCACAATAATCTTCTTAAACAGGTATCATTATTTACCTATATCTTATAGTTTGAATTTGTAAGGCAGAAGGAAAGAGGGCAGATAACGAGCCCGGAGTTATGTAGCTAGTAAGTGGGAAAAGGATTGAATCCAGGGCTCACGGTATTTGAGAGGCTCCCCTCTCCACCGACGGACCTCAGGGTTGGTCTTTATTTCTTCCCTCTGCAGAGTCTGGGGCTTTTTAAAAAGAAGTAGGAAGGCACCTGACAGAATGACTGTGGCTGCTGACAACGGGCTGTAGACCCTGTTGGCTCCTTGGCTCTGAATCCAGGAATTGACCTGAGGCATTTGAAGCTAATGGTAGCAGCTAGGAGCAAGGGTAGGCCATCATCACAACTCTAGAGTCCAGCTCCCCACAGGAGACTCTGCCAAACTTTGCTGAGACCAAAGAGGCAGAGGGTGAGAGAAATGAGCTAGAGGCTGGAGAGGGAGGCTCCAGCAGAGTCAAGGGGGAGCTGGGGTGGGAAGCAGCAGAGAGGCTGCCAGACTGACAGACTGCTCGTCTGTACCCTCCATGGGTGAGTGCTGCTGCGGCGGAAGGCAGTATCTCTGGGAGGTGGGCTGAAGGTCAACCAAGCCTCAGGAGCACTATTTTGGGCTTTTGAGGGGCTTTGTTCCCATTCTCTACTTTCCTTTGCCTCAACAAAGGCATCGGGGTGTGTGTGTGTGTGTGTGTGTGTGTGTGTGTGTGTGTGTGTGTGTACGTACATTCCCATACTCAAGAGGAGAAGAAATGGAGGTCGTGCTGTGGAAGCCGTGAGGAACTCAGCTTGAGGACTGTCCGCTCACTCTTGCCTGAAGCTGAGTTAGAGTCCTCTCCCCCAGCTTCTCGGCAAGGCTGCCAAGCTTCTGATTCAGTGACATTTTACAGGATCGCTGTGTTCTTCCCTCACAGCCATTTGAGATAGAACTGGGAACAGGAAGCCCACTGTCTCAGAGGGTTGCATCAAGAACCGTGTTCCCCAAGCAGCTGATGGCTTCAGGGTCTTGAGGGACCAGAAGGAAGGAGCCAGCACCCTTGTGTTCCAATCCTGGCACCTAAAATTTTCACTCTTTACCTTTTCTTTAACCCCCTCATTAAGGCAAGAATTGGTCAAGTTTCCTATTTACAGGTAAAATCAAGGCAGAGAAACATGAACGTGACTTGCCTCCAGCCATTTGGTGAATAAGTAGCTTTAACAGCAATCTTCTCTCACTTGCCATGATGACTCTTTCTTTATGTCACAAGCCTGAGTTCCTGGGACAGCCACTGACTTCTAGGGCAGCACTAAATGGTGCAGCCCTAGAGGTGTTCATCTGTACAGTGCCATGCTTCAGCCCCCACTATAGACTAGAACTCTGGGTCCTATGAGAACCTCCAGGGAAAGACAGGCAAACGCCAGGCTGAACTAACTGCTCACCTACCTCTACGCACACTGGCAGACTGGGTCATTCACAGACGCTCTTAGCCATACCCAACACACACCAAAGAGCCTTGGAGCTGGAAGAGGATTTGTGGGTTGTTTAACACCTCTCTTTCATGGGTTAACGTTGCTGAAAGTAAATAGCTCTCTTGTCTATACTTGGGGAGCTAGAGACTACAAACACTCTTACAAAAGGAGCAGTTGTTGTAAGTCTGCAAAATGAGCTGTGATTCCATCATGAGGCAGACACCAACATGGCCGGAATTCCACAGCAGTCACGGTCATGCTGGAGGTGGTATGGGTGACAGTGACGATGGTCGTGATGGAAGTGGGGTTGAGGAAGGAGGTGATAATGACAGTGGGAGCTGGGGAGATGGTGGCGAGGACGGCAACAATGGAGGTGGTGGCAATGACGTTGGTGGTGATGATGGTAAGGGAGACGATAATAATATCGGGGTGGTGGAGATAGAGGTAACAATGCAGTGGGGGTAGTAGGTTGGTGAGGACACACGATAGTCAGAGGAGGCGATGGTGGATGTGGTGGTAATGGTGGTGGTATAGAAGAGGGTTCCAGGGTTAGGTGGCAGTGGTAACAGCAGAGATGGAGGTGACCCTAGAGGATGAGGTGAGAACGTAAGTGGTAGTAGTCTTGGAGAGAGCGTTTTACTTCTTAGGCTTAGAGCAAGTTGGACTCCCCAGATATGAAGGAGCCAGTGCACACAGGGAGAGCCCCTAGCTCCATATTGGCAGAAGGTAAGTTCTTCCCAGAACACCAAGCAGTTTCTCATGCTGGCCCAGAGCTCATCTCTATGAAGACTAAAAAGAACAGCACAGACCTTCCTGGCCTGTCCAGTGTCTTCCATGCCTGTGTGAGTAGACCACAGAGCCCTGAGCTTTTAAGAAACCTCATGGGAACATTCAGGTCATTGTAATACATTCCTCTCATTAGGCACACATGCTTGCACAGACACACACACACACACACACACACACACACACACACACACACACACCACAGGCACACACCTCCCGCCATGTGCACATTACACATATTCATGCACATGTGCTCCTGCCTGTTTCTGCCCATGCTTTTTGTCTTTGCAAACTGCTAGATAGAGGATGGAGTGTGGTTTAGGATGCCACAGGTCCACACCCACTGTCCCTGCCAAGGCTGGCTGCGTAGTGCGGACAGCTTTGCCACTGGCTCAGCCGCTGAGATGCTCTCAGGAAGAAAATCAATATGTTGTTTGCCTCTCTGAGGTGAGAGCACACCAGACGAGAAGTCTCAATGTGTGGTCTCCAAGTAGCCGCTGATGCCCTGCCGTGGGTTCCAGCTAGCACCTTCTCACCTGTTAGGAGTGATGCTGGGGGTAGTTTATGGAGGAGAATCCTACTCCGTGTTGTCTGTATCAACTACTATGACTCATTGGCTCTCTTGGCAACTGTTATATACAAGGCTGACTTATTACAGCCAAGACCCATCGTGACAGCTGTTGCCTATTCCGTTCCACGATATTCCTCCCCACAAAAGTGTGTGTGCTTTCTACTTCATGTACCCTCCACACGTCGTCACTCCAAATGCTCCCTGCAGGACTACCCAAGTCATAGTCTCTGTGCCATTCCTGCCTTTAATAGTGTCCTTAATTCTTCCTATGGGAGCAGTAATAACACCCAGGGCAAGTTATTCCACTTCCTGGGTGCGGACAGAGCTTTCACAATGTATGCTCAGTGAAGAGAATGTGGCCTGAGAGACACTGATGTGGCAGATCTTAAGGGTTCTTTTTGTCTTGTATTGTTTTTCAGGCTACGTCAACACAGTGCAGAGGAAGAGTCCAGCCAAGGACACAGGCCATGCCCTTGCCTTCGTGAGTGGGTACAGACGATGGCACATGTTGTTACCTGGTATTCTCCAGAGACTCAATATAAAGTTCCTTTCATGAGGGCATGGTCTGCCGACAGCCGCTACGGGCTCTTCAAATTTTAGATAGCGACTCAGCAATCATCCATGAACAACACCACCATGTCATTTACGGCTACACAGCTTAGACTTTGCACATTCCTCCCAACAACATCGCTGCCACACTTCTGCAGTCCAGACTTGATGAAAGGAGAGGCTCCCCCACCCCATCAACCATGGGAAAAACAGATTTTTTTTTTTAAAGGAAGATATAACAATACCTAGGTTCTGTTGGTTGAATCTCAGCTGAATCTTGCTTACATTGGGGGCACCCACCCATTACCAACTTTAAGCACCCCACTGGTCTCTGTTACTGGTCTAGATGTGGGGACGTGAAGGGTACTTTCCTAACACTAAGGAATCACAGTCTACTCTAGGAAGCATCTTACATCCTGATTTGCATAAAACACCCATAACCTGGTTGCTATTGAGCCATCTAAAGCCAAAAGGACAGCTGGCCTGGGGACAAAGCTGCTAGGGGTGGTGGACTGAAGCACAGGGAAGAACCTGTTCCGTTGATCTACAGGAGGCACAATGTCCAGATCCTGTCCTACCCTGGGCCTCCAGTTACGCCGAATGCGATGTTCGTTTCCTTCTTGGGTGAGTCAGTTCGATTTGCTGTGCTCTGCTCCTTGTAGCCAAAAGAATCTTAAGTGAGAGACTACTGCAGCCGAAGAGGAGGGAGGGCCCTGCTTGGAGAGTGAAGAGGAAGCGACATGTCTGACTGTAGATCCTGGAATATTTTCATCTATAGTGACATCAGAGGGCAGCCCTCTCTCAAGAGCAATGCTGTAGAGCAGAAGGCAGGACCTTCGCTCACTGCTCAGGGACGGCAAGGGGAAAATAAGCATGGAGTGTTGTCTTCAACTGGACAGCCTACTGCTCAGCGTAAGCTTGGTGTGCTTGCAGATGGTGGCCTTCATTCAGTCCTTATCTAGTGGGCTCCATCCGACCTTGAAGAAATTCACGTTCTTTGGCACACTGTCTGAGGACAAGGGAAAGAGAGAGAGTCCCCTCTCTCACCCTCTCAAGGTTCTCAGGGTTCTCTCTCAGGTCTTGCCTCTTATGATTGACTCAGGAAAGGCACCCTTCCCAGCTATTGTAACAAGAGGCCCTCCCTCCTCAGGTCACGCTAGCTGGAAGGAGTGATCTGTGGAATGACTGTGGAAAGGAGCTCAGAGCAGTGACACAGTACGGATTCCAGAGCCAGAACTGGCTCATGAGGATTGTTTATTTATAGGAAAGGCAAAGGATGCTGCCTCTCCACCCAGCATGGGCTTCCCGATCAGCTGGGCATAGTGAGCATGAGTCCAAAGAGGCTTTGCACAGTTCACACTCTTTGTTGCCATGCTGGTAGTGGTGTGTGGAGGAGTAGCCCAGGCCTGCTCTCTGAGTGGAACCGTTTCTGCTCTCTGTTTAGTATGTAAGCTTCAGCGAGTTTCTTAGCTCTTTGAGCCTCCATTCCTTTTAAAGCAAATCTATGACCTATATTCCTGCGGTAACTGAAAAGATGAAGTGTCCCCTTGTGCCAGGAATATTAGCACAATGCATAGTACATAGCGACAGTTACTAACAACCACTTAGCCCACTTCTCTCTTTTTCTATGACCTGTTTCAGAAAATCTCCACTCTATCTTTGTAGCTTAGTCTTCCGCTGGCCCTCCCCGTCAGCTCAGATTTGGCGCTCAACTTATTCTTTCCCAAGTTCCTACACTTGTTGAACTTCATTCTGCCATGCTCTAGACATTTATGACTTGTGACACTTCCAGGCCCCGGATTCCTACTGTCTAGAGATGACTCCCTGAATGTATTGGCACCCATCCCACACTGACCAGACTCAGGTTAGGCAGAGGAAGCTGTACAGGGTAATGAGCCCAGGAAGCAGTTTGTTTAAGAATATCAGAGAGGCACATGGTTCTCTCTGGGGACCTTGCCTTCCCAAAGACTTGAGTGTGTCCAGTGAGAAACTATGCCAATGGGTGGGGTGAGGCTTGGCATTGGCAGGATATTAACAGTTTGAGCTCTCTTGTTAGGGTCAATCAGAGCCCACAGAATCTCTTGAGGCTACCGCAGCCAGATGCCTTTCAATGTGCTTTGCTATGGATATTAATAAATAGGAGGCAGAAATAGGTGTGGTAAATCTAAGTAATTATGGCTTTAGATGCAACCAGTATTTCCAGGCATCTCCTGGGAGCAAGCCACTGTACTGGCTACTTGGATCACAGGGATGGGTAATACATACCTCTGTCCTAGAGAGACCCAGAGCCTGGGCAGAGGGGTGAGGATAGGGACAGTGGGGCAGAGTGGGATAATTATTTATTAACATTTCTAAGATGACCATATGTAGGGTACAAATGGGACAAAAGAGGACAGGTCAGTGCTCCAGGGAGATGAGGTCAAAAAAAGTCTTCACAGAGGAAATGACCCAGATACCAATTCCACTAATATTTATTGGCTCTCAACTGGAACTAATTTCCATGCTAGAGGATTTCACAGGCATTGCCTCATTTACGCTCACAAAATCCCTGTGAAGCAGGTATTATTAGCCCTGTGATTTCCCAGGGTGAGGAAGGCATGTTAAGAGGTCATATGGCTAACGGATGAGGCTGGGACTTGAGCAGAGTTGTAACTCTCAATGTGGCCACCCAAGAAACGGAGGTGCTGTCTTTGGGGCCTGTTCAACCCATGCATGCACACATGCTTCGCTGGTGACATAATGGACCCAAAGGACACTGTGTGTGTGTGT